>CAUYQV010023049.1:0-13733 GCA_963574575.1 Galagoides demidoff | reverse complement strand
TGGCATCACAGCTCACAGCAACCTCCAACTCCTGGGCTCAAGCGAGTATCCTGCCTCAGTGTCCCAAGTAGCTGGGACTACAGGCGCCTGCCACAACGCCTGGCCATTTTTTTTTGGGTGCAGCCATCATTGTTGTTTGGCAGGCCAAGGCTGGGGATTTGAACCCGCCACCTTAGGTGTATGTGGCTGGTGCCTTAGCCACTTGAGCCACAGGCGCCGAGCCGCTCATTTTGTTATAACATCTTGTTAACTCCTTTAACCTCCCTGCCTCACTTATTTTCTCCAGTTTCATCTGGCTAATATTATTTTTCAGAATGGCAAGAAATTGTCCTTGATCCCCAGGTACTGGCTTGTATCATATTAGATTTCAAGCTCCCTAGTACCTATCATGTTGGAAGGCAACTATGTCCTCCTTATTAGACGTAGACTAGTCAAGAATCAGAATTTTGTCTTATCTTTCTGAGTACCCACTATACCGCCTAGCACAAGGCAGTTGCTTGAAACATGTTTCCTGAAGAAGGAATAATTAAATAAAAAGTGTAAACTTTAAACATCTGAAAAATTAACTTGTTTGGAACCAGTTCATATCCTGAAAATGGTAAATGTCAGGTGAACAATACAAAGTGTTCCTTTAGTCACCTGATGAGAATTTTGGTTGAAATAAGATAAAAACAACTATATCTTCAATCAAAAAACAAAACATTCAGGAAATCTGGAGCAAAGCAAACAGATTAATTCTCAAAATATTTTGATGAAAATATAGTCATGTTACAACATCTTATGCTATTCCAGAACTGAAAATAAAATGAAACAAATAGTATCACAGAATTCAGTTCAATTAAAAAAAATAACTTAAAGCACTGATTCTAAGAATATGTCAGGAAACATGCAAGATAAGTCAGGAGTATCCTGTACTGCCAAAAAGTAAGGAAGAATTCCAAAAATGAAAACCAAAAAAGTCCTCAATGAAGGGAATATGTCAAAAGGATCGGAGCTAAGTGAAAGAGTTACCAATGGCCAAATCTGGACAACTTCAGTAACAACATAAAGTAGTATTAAATTATAATCCAGAATATAAAATAAATACCCATTAGGCCATACTGAAATAAATACGTAAATAAGTAAATGGGGGCAAATAGACAAATCAGAGCAGAATAATTCCAAATAATTCCGAATAATTTGGAATTCCAAACATTCCAAATATGCTTGAAATAATGAAGCATATTTCCCCACTTCTCAAAAGTGTGGTCTTGGAATAGAGTGTACTTTCTTTCCAAAGTGCATGGAAAGAAGAGGGGAAAAAGTACAGAAACTAAATAAGCACTATTTCAGCCAAGTGATCAAGGTCAACATCAAAATGCTAAATCATGTTACTAGTACTAATTTTGATACATTGCAATGAAAATGGCACTTTACCACTGTGACCACTTTTTCAGAACCTATATAACCCAAGTCTAATGTGATAAACATTAGATAAATCTTGATACAGTCATATTCTACAAAATGCTAATCAGTTTCTCAAAACTGTCAATGACCATTCCAGAAAGAGTTCCAAAATTGATTTGAAGGGTGAAGTAGGCGGTATTGGTGCCCAGCTTACCAAGGGGAATACTTCAAAGGTGACTGTGGTGATATCTAGCAATGACATATATAGGACTTTTTCTAGAATGAGTCCATGAACTTAACTGTCAGAACAGGTGCAATAAAATTCACTGGGCTAAGTACTATCTAAGTAACTAAGAGCCTATTAAAGTGACCTCCTACATTCCATTGTTTTAAGTAAGAATATAATAAAAAAATCCAGTTTGACAAAATTTTCTAATGTTTTAAACTTATAGCACGCATATATTATGGATTTATTTAAAAAAAAACAAGAATCAAAATGGTAATATTTTAAAAAGTGAATAGGCAGTGAGAAGATACAGGAAAAGCAGATATACCTAGTCAAAAAGTACAGACATTATAAAAACATCAAAGTACAAGAAACTTTACATCTTATGTGTAAAAAGGTTTAAGTTACTTAAGAGGAGAACTAAGGGGCAATATGATTACAAATATCTTAAAAATAGATGAAATTAGGATTCATAAAAATAGGATAATCATATATTATGGTCAAAACATGTAACACCGGCTCCGCACCCATAGCTCAGTGAGTAGGACACTGGCCACATACACTGAGGCTGGTGGTTTCGAGCCCTGTCCGGGCCTGCTACCCAGACAACTGCAACCAAAAAATAGTTGGGTCTTGTGGTGGGCACCTGTAGTCCCAGCTGCTCAGGAGACTGAGGCAAGAGAATCACTTAAGCCCAAGAGTTTGAGGTTTCTGTGAGCTGTGACGCCATGGTACTCTACTGAGGACAACATAGTGAGACTGTTTAAAAAAAAAAAAAGTATAACACAAAGATGGGCTGTGAGAATAAAGCTCTCTAACAATAGCAATGGCAAACCTTTACTGTTTTCATCAAGAATGTGAGGGAGAAAAAAAAATATGAAGAAGGTAATTTTTCTTCTGGTCTTCAATGCTGAAAATCCATAAATATCTACCACCAAAGATTCCTATTTTTCATGACTATGAAAGATGAAATGTTACAGAAATAAGAGCTACCCTAAGACAAAGGCATTATCTATTCATCTATCTGTTCAAGTTTAACAACTTACGGAATGTCTGCTATGCTTCAGGAATTTTTTTAAGTGCTGAAGATACACTGCAAAGATAGCCAAAGTGTTTGCTCTTATCTTTGTAGTGAGGAAAGAAGATACATGTGTAATAAAGAGCCCCACCAACAAACAATGATAGTGCTCAGTGACTTGTACAAAGTTAAAGTAGGGTGAGAGCATATAGAGAATGACTATGCAACTATATGAGCTTGATTAGTCAGGAAAAGAGGTGAAATTTAAGATACGGTAAGTTTCATCTCCTGAGAAGACGGAGAATGAGGATACCTTAGTAGCAGCAAGCACATTTAGGGTCCAGATTTTATTTTCTAAATACGATTTTCCACTTAAAGGAATCAAAGGCTTATTGGGCAAAATGCTCATCAAGGACCAGGCACAGGGGTGTCTAACCTTTTTATTTTCTCTGTCCCACATTGGAAGAAGAAAAGTTGGCTTGGGCTACACATTAAATATACAAACAGTAATGAAATCTTATTAGCAAATAAAAAGGCCTGTGCATTCTTTTCATGATATCCCACACCACAAATAAGAAAAAATCGTCCTCACAAAAATCAACATTTGGCCCATGGGCCACAGGTTGGATACCCTTGGACTCGGGGAAGGAAAGTATAAGATGAGCTTGGAATATCTGCTATCCTAGAAAGTATTTAGAGGATAATGGGGCAAGACAAAAGAGCATAGAACCCAGCATCAAAAGACTCACAATGGCCAGATCAGAGACAACTTGAATAATAAATATAATGTCCATAATGGATTACAACCACAGATTCATTAAACAGATAAGTGGGAGAAAAAGGGAAAGCTCTTTCCTTATGATAGAATGGCATCTAACAAATATAGAGAAAAATCACCATTTGAACAATATCAAAATAATAAATGAGAGAATAATATGAAGAGAGAGAAAAGGATAAGGCAAATGTAAAATGTTACCATTTGGGGAAATGAGAAAAGGGTATAGGGGAAATTGTTTTGTATCATTCTTGTATTTTTTCAATGAGTTTGAAATTATCTCTCAAAAATAAGTTATAGAAAAAAAGAAATTTTGCTATGAAGTAGAACAAAGAAATGGGACAGTAACTGGAGAATACTGAATGAGGGAAGGTTTTGTTTCTATTTTTTGGAGAGAAGATCCCAGAAGATACTTGCAGGATTATAGAAAGAAAAGGGGTAATTCAGAAACTAATTTCTTTTTTTTCCAGTCTGTTCATATTGGAGAGCAGTGCCACAATCATAGCTCACTGCATCCTCGAACTGCTGGGTTCAAGCAACGTCTTGCTCGGCCTCTTCACTAGCTAGGATTATAGGTGTATGCTACGATGCTAATTTTTTTATTAAAACTTTTAATAAAATTTTTTAAATTTTATTTTTTGTAGAGACAGAGTCTTGCTATGGTGCCCATGCTGGTCTTGAACTTTAGACATCAAGTAGTCCTCCCACCTCAGCTTCCCAAAGTACTGGGATTCCAGGTGCAAGCCACCACTCCTGGCTCAACAAAATCCTTGAGAAGGATAGTGGGGTTGTGATCCAAAGTATTAAAGGGAATTTTGATTTTAATCCAATGCAACCAAAGGATAGGCAGGGGGTTTGAGCTCAGGTTAGGAGTTTGTGTGTGTGTGGGTAAGATGGAAATTTCAGTGATGGAAAGATGAAGTTGTTATCTGATACTCTGTGCTCAATGAAGTAGTATGCATTCAGAATTTTGACATGAATGAGGAGATTGAAAATAGTATTGTATAGAATGAAAAAGTGAAGATTTCATAGCAACACAAAACTGTCATGCAGTATTAGGGGCTCATTTGAATTTAATGTCCATTTATTTAAACCATCTGGGTCTTTTTGAGGGCTAGGGAGGTAGCAAGAAGGGGATGAGAAAAAAGAGGATAGGTAGTTTGCAAGAGTAAAATTATGAAAAATCATGAAATCTACATTGATAAGATAGTGCACCAAAGTCAGTGTTTGGAATAAGACTTAATAGTATTTATTGTATACCAAGCCTGGAAAACTAGGTGAATACTGGGGACATATAAATGTCTTAGATGTTGCCTTTGCCTTCACAGCACTTATAATCTAGTAAGAAAGATAAAAAGATATTTTCTCCAGCGTGCACTATCAAGTAAGATACCATGCAAGAATATAGAGACACAGAAGGAGGACATTCAACTCAGCTTTAGGGAGGGGGGTTCACTAGAGGTGGGAGCTTTCTAGAGGTGGTAACATTGGTGCTGAAGGGTGGTATAAGCTCTCTAGAAAACAGAAGGAAGAGGGGACATTCTAGGCAGATGGACCTGTAACACTGGGCAAAGGTGAAAGGTAATGAAATACCACGGGGTTACAAGAACCAAATCACAAAATTTATTAGGTAGGCATATAAAGTTTAAATTGGACAAGTCTAGAGATTATTTTTTTTAATTTTTTTTTTTTCTTTTTAAGACTAGTCAAGTACAGTAGTGAGAAAGGGGGAAAGAGTATAACAGGTAGCTCAATCTGTAACTGACTATGAACAATCAAGTAAGATAACTCACTACCTTCGAACTAGTCAAGGCTGGAGATTATTTGGGGGGCTAGATCACAAGAGACCACTTCTGTCCTCTTCAAGATCTGTGCAGGTGACAGGAACTGATAAAGAGTTTTAAATCATGCTGAGGCATAGTGGTTTTACTGCTAGTGGCAATATGAAGAGGCTAAACTGAGGGCACAGAGAGTAAACTAGGACATGCTCTAGCAGATTCCTTGCTCTACATGAAGGAATTAGACATTTTTGGAATAGACACAAACCTGCACAAATCATTACAGTACAAAGCAAAACAGGCCAGGTGCGGTGGCTCCCACCTCTAATCCTAGCATTCTGGAGGCCAAGGTGAGTGGATAGCTTGAGCTCACAAGTTAGAGACCAGCCTGAGCAAAAGTGACACTCCATCTCTATTACAAATGGAAAACTGAGGCAAGAGAATCACTTAAGCCAGAGTTGGAGGCTGCTGTGAGCTATGACACTACAGTACTCTACTCAAGGCAACAGCTTAAGACTATGTCTCAAAAAAAAAAAAAATAAAACCAAAAGTAGTTTTATTTTTCTTATGCAAAGAACAAAGGGGATAAAGAACAAGTAATTGTTTTTGCAAGAGTCTCATTCTCCCTAACTAAGTATCCTAGTATCTGCTCAAACCTTCTGGTGTATTGGGAAAATGAATGAGGCTTATGGGTAAAGTGCTTTTGGGTTTTAGAAGAGACATGGGCATAAGGTTTGCTAATATTTACACAGAATACTGTCCTCTAGGCCAGGTAATTGATAGGTATGATTTCTAATTTAATAAATGAAATTACTCCCACTGATATACTGTAAGTGAAAAAAACATCAATAAACACATGAAGACTTCACTAATCTCAGGCTGTTAAGTAATATATTTAAGAAAATAATTGTGACTCTGTACTAAGCAAATAATACTTTACAAATTGTATTAATATCCTGGCATTGAGTTTAAATATCAGGATGTACTTTTTTTTTTTTTAAGACAGAGTCTCACTTTATCATCCTTGGTAGAGCAAGGCTCTATCATCCTTGGTGCCACAGCTCACAGCAACCTCTAAATCCTAGGCTTATGCAATTCTCTTGCCTCAGCCTCCCAAGTAACTGGGACTATAGGCACCCACCAGAATGCCCAGCTATTTTTTTGTTGCAGTTTGGCAGGGCTGGGTTCGAACCCTCCACCCTTGGTATATGGGGCCAGGGACCTACCCACTGAGCTACGGGCACCATCCAGGGTATACTTTTTAGGCAAAGTACCATGTAAGTATAAATTATAAAAACAGCGTAGAGAGAAATTTCATGTGTATATAGAAGCAACACATGAAATCAAGAATTGTCAACTTAAGGTATATGAGAACTGAAGGAGTCCATTTGTTGACTATTAACAAAGAACTAGTCTCACTACAAATAAGCATACATAATTTCTTAAATTATCTGAACAATATTCATTCCACAAGCACTTGAGTGAACAAATTTTATGACAATATTAAGTAGAAACAAATCTTTCACGTGATCTCATCTGAAAAAAAGTTTTAATTTAAGTGAAAACATCTTTAATCCTAATTAGGGTCAGTAAAGCATTGCTGTAAAGGACCAGAGAGTAAATATTTTCATTTTTCTGGGCCCTGAAGTCTCTGCTAAAACTACTAAACTCTGCAGCCACACAATGTATGTAAATGAATGGGCATGGCTTTGTACCAATAAAATTTAATTTATAAAAACAAGGGGCATAGTTTATTGACTCCTGTTCTAAAACAACATTTGTAAGTTTTGGGTGGTACCTGTGGCTCAAGGATTAGGGCACTGGCCCCATATACTGGAGGTGCTGGGTTCAAACCCAGCTCCAGCCAAAAACTGAAAAAAAAAATTTTCTAAGTTTTATCAGTTTATCTTAGATTTAAAAATTTTAAGAACTCCCTATCAACAATTAAGGTGGCGAAACAAGATGGAGAGCAAGGAAATGAAGAAAAACACTGATAAGCTTTTTCTGAAGAAAGATCAAGTTGTGGAAATCAGTGAGGCATTCCAGGGAGCCAGGGGAGGTGGGGCATGGTTAAGCAACAGTGTTTGTTTCCCAAGTTTTAGTTTCTTCCTTACCCTAATCTCCTCCAACACCCATTAATGCTGTATTTCTCGTGCACTCTGATCCTTTTGGAAATTGAAAACAAAAAGATTATACAACAGATCAATAAATCTAAAAGTTGGTTTTTTGAAAAGGTCTATAAGATAAATAAACCTTTGGCTAACTTAACCAGGAAAAAAAGAGTAAAATCTCCAATTTCATCAATCAGAAATGACAAAGGCAAAATAACAACACACTCCTCAGAAATTCCAAAAATCCTTAATGAATATTACAAGAAACTCTATTGTCAGAAATACGAAAATTTGAAGGAAATAGACCAATACTTGGAAGCACACCACCTTCTTAGACTTAGTTAGAATGAAGTGGAAATGTTGAATAGGCCTATATCAAGTTCTGAAATAGCATCAACTATATAAAATCTCCCTAAAAAGAAAAGCCTGGAACCAGATGGCTTTACATCAGAATTCTACCAAACCTTTAAAGAGGAACTAGTACCTATATTACTTAACCTTTTCCAAAATATAGAAAAAGAAGGACTACTACCCAACACATTCTATAAAGCAAACATTACCTTGATCCCCAAACCAGGAAAAGACCCAACAAGAAAAGAAAATTATAGACGGATATCACTAATGAATATTGAGCAAAAATATTCAACAAGATCCTAGCAAACAGAATCTAGCAACACATCAAACAAATTATACACCATGACCAAGTAGGTTTTATCCCAGGGTCTCAAGGCTTGGTTCAATTTATGTAAACCTAAAATATAATTCATCCCATAAACAAATTAAAAGACAAAGACCATATGATTCTCTCAATTGATGCAGAAAAAGTTTCTTTTTTTTCTTGCAGTGGCATCACAGCTCACAGCAACCTTCAACTCCTGGGCTTACGTGATGCTCTTGCCTCAGCCTCCCAAGTAGTTGGGACTACAGGTGCTCATCACAACGCCTGGCTATTTTTTGTTGCAGTTTGGCTGGGTGGGGCTTGAACCCACCACCCTTGGTATATGGGGCTGGCGCGCTACTCACTGAGCCACAGGCACCGCCCAGAAAAAGCTTTTGAAAATATCCAGCATCCTTTCATGATCAGAACACTTAAGAAAATTGGTATAGAAGGAACCTTTTTTTTTTTTTTTGGTAGAGACAGAGTCTCATTTTATCGCCCTTGGTAGAGTGCCATAGCTTCACAGTTCACAGCAACCTCCAACTTCTGGGCCTAGGCTATTCTCTTGCCTCAGCCTCCTAAATAGCTTGGGATTACAGGGCCTGCCACAATACCTGGCTATTTAGAAGGGACATTTGTTAAACTAATAGAGGCCATCTACAGCAAACCCACAGCCAATATCATATTGAATGAAGTTAAATTGAAATCATTTCCACTCAGATCAGGAACCAGGCAAGGTTGCCCATTGTCTCCACTGCTTTTCAACATTGTAATGGAAGTCTCAACCATCACAATTAGGCAAGAAAAGGTGATCAAGGGCATCCATAGAGGGTCAGAGGAGATCAAACTTTCACTCTTCACAGATAATATGATTGTCTATCTGGAAAACACCAGGGATTCTACTACAAAACTCTTAAAAGTGATCAAGGAATACAGCAGCATCTTAGGTTACAAAATCAACACTCATAAATCTGTAGCCTTTATATATATCAACAGTAGTCAAGCTGAAAAAACAGTCAAGGACTCTATTCCTTTCACAGTAGTGCCAAAGAAGATAAAATATTTGGGAGTTTACCTAACAAAGGACGTGAAAGATCTCTATAAAGAGAACTATGAAAGTCTAAGAAAAGGAAAAGCTGAAGATGTTAACAAATGGAAAAACATACCATGCTCATGTCTGGGAAGAATCAACATTGTCAAAATGTCCATACTACCCAAAGCAATATATAATTTTAATGCAATCCCTATTAAAGCTCTACTGCCATACTTTAAAGATCTCAAAATAAATAATACTTCATTTTATATAGAATCAGAAATAACCTCAAATAGCAAGACATTACTCAGAAATAAAAACAAAGCAGGTGGAATCATGCTACCAGACTTCAGATTATACTATAAATTGACAGTGATCAAAACTGCATGGTACTGGCACAAAAACAGAGAGGTAGATGTATGGAACAGAATAGCGAACCATGAAATTAACCCAGCTACTTACTGTCATCTGATCTTCAATAAGTCAATTAAAAACATTCAGTGGAGAAAAGATTCTCTATTTAACAAATGGTGCTGGGTCAAATGGCTGGTGACCTGCAGAAGACTGAAACAGGACCCACACCTTTCACCATTAACTAAGATAGACTCTCTCTGGATCAAAGATTTAAACTTAAGACCTGAAATTAAAAAATACTAGAAGAAAGTGCAGGGAAAACACTTGAAGAAATTGGCCTGAGTGAATATTTTATGAGGAACACCCCCTGGGCAATCAAAGCAACACCAAAAATACATTACTGGGATATGAACAAACCAAAAAGCTTCTGTACAGGCAAGAACACAGTAAGTAAAGCAAGCAGACAGCTCTCAGAATGGGAGAAGATCTTTGCAGGTTATGTCCCCGAAAAAGGTTTAATAACCAGAGAACTCAAACGTATTAGCAAGAAAAGAACAAGTGATCACCTCTCAGGGTGGGCAAGGGACTTGAAGAGAAACTTCTCTGAAGAAGACAGGCACAGGGCCCATAGACACATGAGAAAATGCTCATCATCCATGAGAAAATGCTCATCATCCTTAATCATCAGAGAAATTAAATCAAAATTACTTTAAGATATCATCTAACCCCAATAAGATTAGCCCATCACAAAATCCCAAAGCTGGAGATGCTGGTATGGATGTGGAGAAAAGGGAACTCTTCTTACTGCTGGTGGGAATGCAAACTAATACGTTCCTTTTGGAAAGATGTTTGGAGATCACTTAGGGATCTAAAAATAGACCTCCCATTCAATCCTTCAATTCTTCTACTACGTATATATCCAGAAGGCCAAAAATCACTTTATAAAAAAGATATTTACACCAGAATGTTTATTGCAGCCCAATTCATAATTGCTAAGTCATGGAAGTGCCCATCGACCCACGAATGGATCAATAAATTGTGGTGTATGTACACCATGGAATATAATGCAGCCTTAAAAGAAGATGGAGACTTTACCTCTTTCATGTTTACATGGATGGAGCTGGAACATATTCTTCTTAGCAAAGTATCTCAAGAATGGAAGAAAAAGTATCCAATGTACTCAGCCCTACTATGAAACCAATTTATAGCTTTCATATGAAAAAACTATAACCCAACTATAGTCCAAGAAGAAGGGGAAAGAGGAGAGGGAGGGGAGGGAGGGGGGAGGATGGTTGGAGAGAGGGCAATTGGTGGGACCACACCTATGGTGCATATTATAAGGGTACATGTTAAATTTATTAAGTGTAGCATATAAATGTCTTAACACAATAACTAAGAAAATGTGGTAAAGGCAGTGTTAACCACTTTGATGAAAATATTTCAAGTGGTATATAAAACTAGCACATCGTACCCCATGATTGCATAAATGTACAAAGGTATAATTTAATTAAAAAAATAACAGCTATGTTAAAGTATGATTCACATGCTATGAGCTTCACCCATTTAAAATGTATAATTCAGGCTCCGCGCCTGTAACTCAGTGGTTAGGATGCAAGCCACATACAGTGGGGCTGGTGGGTTCGAACCTGTTCCAGGCCTGCCAAACAACAATGACAACTATTAAAAAAAAAAATAGATGGACATTGTGGTGGCTGCCTGTAGTTCTAGCTACTTAGGAGGCTGAGGCAAGAGAATTGCTTAAGCCAAAGAGTTTGAGGTTGGTGTGAGCTGTGATACCTCAGCACTCTACTGAGAGTGACATAGTGAGACTCTATCTCGAAAAAAAAAAGTATAATTCAATGGTTTTTAATATATTCACAGATTATGCAACTATCACTACAATCAATGTAAGAATATTTTCATCACCCCCCAAACAAACCCCATGCCTATTAGTACTCACTTTCTAATTCTGTCCCTAACCCCAGCTCTAGGCAACCACTAATCTACTTTCTTTTTTTGAGACAGAGCCTCAAGCTATCCCCCTGGGTAGAGTGTTGTGGCATCACAGCTCACAGCAACCTCCAACTCCTGGGCTCAAGCGAGTCTCCTGCCTCCGCCTCCCAAGTAGCTGGGACCACAGGCGCCCGCCACAACGCCAGGTTATTTTTTGGTTGCAGCCACTGTTGTTTTGGCGGGTCCGGGCTGGATTCAAACCCACCACCTTAGGTGTATGTGGATGGTGCCTTAGCCACCCACTTGAGCCACAGGCACCAAGCCTACTTTCTATAAATTTATTTCTTCTGGAACATTTTGTATAAATGAAATTATACTATGGGTGGTCTTTTGTGACTGGATTGTTTTACTTAGCATAGTCTTTTCAAGGTTTATCCATATTGTAGCACTTATTGTAGTACTTTATTTCCTTTTATTGATGAGTAATTATCCATTGTATAAATATACCAATTTTTTTTATCACTTCATCATTTAATGGACCTTTGGGGTGTTGCCACTTTTTGGCTATTATGAATAATGCTGCTTTGAACATTTACATACAAGTCAATCTATAATTCTAAAAGGAAATGGCTATTCTGTTGAGTTGTTGCAAGAATAAAGTGGGAGGATGCATCAAGCACAGTGCTTGAGATATAAGTGTAAAATAAATGGTGATTCCATATGACAAGGTTGGTGACAGTGATGATATAAGTCTGTTTTGGGAAGTAGAGGTGACTGTTGATCTTTTTCTTCTTTCATCTTATTCTTTGATTTCACTTCCATATATCTCTTTCTAGTTTCTCCTTTTTCTTTTTTATATCCATATCCCCCTTCCCCCCCCCCCCCACTAAGTCAGGTAACATAATCAGTGGTTCCCTTATGTGTTGCTTAGTGTCCAGTAGCCTGAGGGCAGGGCCACAACCTTTGCTCCTCTTTGAGAATAAAGGTGACTAAACTTGGGTGTAAGGAGGGCAATGTATAGGAAGTTTTTGCTAGAAAAAGTCTAGGAGGATTTTTCTGGATTTTAGAGGCTCTATTTGAGTGGCAAGACTTAAAGTGATATTTTATGCCATAATTATCCAAGTTTTACACCTTTTTCATATACAAAGGCTTGGAGATTTATTCCTTTAATCAAAGGAGTACTTGGGTGTTTTCTATATTTTTGTATGAGAAAATTATTTTTCCTAGGCATTTATCTTAATATTTATATAGCATTTTTTCTAATTCAAATAAATTATTAAATTAATGTTATAGATAATTAAATTTATTGTTATCAATAAATTATTATTAACTTAATTAATATTAAATGCATTTTTATCAATCTAAAGAGAATGGAAATTAACTGTAAAGACAACTTGCATTTTATAGTTCAAATGGTTAAAACATTTTGAGGGCAAAGTACCATTTTATTGGTAGGAAATTGATAAATTCATTCCTCTGTAAAATACAGTAATCAGTCTTTTTATGTGATGAAAGACAAATATCTAATTAAATAATATTGCTTGACATCAAACAACTGATCAAATATTTCAGTGAAGACACAGTTTTATGTTCAGTGTTGGTGTTGGATGGAGTCTGTATTTGAAATGCCTTTTCATATTAATTCAGTATGTCATTGATCTCTCTCTTTGATTCACACAAAGGAATAAGAGATGATTCTTTTCTGTAGGGAGGATCTCAAAAGCAGAAGCTAAACTGACACTATAGAAGAAATGAAATAAGACTCATTAGACCTTTTTAGAAGAGTGCTATTTGGTGCAGTCTGTTCTGACTAAATTGATGGTTTATTTGCTTTTGAAGTATGAAAGGGAAAAACAGTTACCTGAAAGGAACTTCCAATCTCTGTGGAGCAAGGATGGCCTACCTTTGGGAGTTTTTAGTCTAATGTTGACTGGTTGGCTTTGAGAATTGTTTCTCCTACTTTTCTCCAAAGGAAATACTACTATACACATTTATTTAAAAAATAACAGGTTTTCATACTTTGAAAAGTGAACTTGGGTGGGTAACTGCTCTCTGGGCTTCAGTATTCTTATGCAAAAATTAAGGGAGTATAGATAATGAAAGTACCCCAGAAAGATATGCTGAAAAAAACTGTTAAATGCAGTCACATACTATTTCAAGTGAACTAAAAGACATTAAGAAAATGATAAGACATAATTCATCAACATTATATATACATTTTTTACTAAATTATAAATGCATAGGTCATATATATATTAATGCATTTATGGGGTACAATGTGCTGATTTCAGAATAGAAATTATAGAATTAGGAATGCTTACATCACACTGGTTAATATATACTTCATCTTGTTTACTTAGTTATTGTGTTAAGACATTTATACTGTAAACCAAGTGTCCTCAAACTATGGCCTACAGGCCGCATGCGGCCCACCTAGGACA
>CAUYQV010023047.1:0-44080 GCA_963574575.1 Galagoides demidoff | reverse complement strand
TCATAGGATTCTATTCCTTTCCATTTCATAGGATTCTATTCCAGGAGTGCCAACGAAGCACTGACTATTGTTGGTGTATATAAAAGCTACTGATTTGTAAGTATAGATTATGTATTCTGAGGCACCACTGTATTACTTGATCACTTCTGAGAGTTTTGTAGTTTAGTCCCTGGGTTTTCCAGGTATAAAATCATATCATCTGCAAATAATGAAAGTTTGATCTCCTCTGACTCTATTTGGATACCCTTGATTGCCTTCTCTTGCTCAACTGCAATGGCTAAGACTTCCATTACAATGTTAAAAAGCAGTGGAGACAATGGGCATCCTTGTCTATTTCCTGATATAAGTAGAAATGTTTTAAATTTTACTCCATTCAATATGATATTGGTAGTGGGTTTGCTCTAGATGCCCTCTATTGGTTTAAGAAATTTCCCTTCTATACCTATTTTCTTAAGTGTTCTGATCATGAGAGAGTGCTGGATATTATCAACAGCTTTTTCTGCATCAATTGAGAGAATCATGTGGTCTTTTTAAAATTTTGTTTATGCAATGTAATATATCTATAGATTAACATTTAGTGAACCAACCTTGAGACCCTAGGATAAAACCAACTTTGTTATGGTGTATAATTTGATGTGTTGCTGGATTCTGTTTGCTAGGATCTTGTTGAATATTTTTGCATCAATATTCATTAGAGATATTGGTCTATAATTTTATTTTCTTGTTGGGTCTTTTCCTGGTTTGAGGATCAATGTGATGTTTACTTCATAGAATGTGTTGGGTAGTATTCCTCCTTTTTCTATATTTTGGAAAAGGTTAAGTAATATAGGTACTAGTTCCTCTTTAAAGGTTTGATAGAATTCTGATGTGAAGTGATCTGGTTCTGGGCTTTTCTTTTTAGGGCGATTTTGTCTAGATGACGCTATTTCAGAACTTGATATAGGCCTGTTCAACATTTCCACTTCTTTCTGGCTAAGTCTAGGAAGGTGGCGTGCTTCCAAGTATTGGTCTATGTCCTTCATATATTCGTATTTCTGAGAATAGAGTTTTTTATAGTATTTATTAATGATTTTTTAAAATTTCTGAGGTGCCTGTTATTTCTCCTTTGTCATTTCTGATTAATGATATTAGGGATTTTACTTTTCTGTTTCTGGTTAGGTTAGCCAAAGGTTTATCAATTTTGTTAATCTTTTCAAAAAACCAACTTTTTGATTTGTTGATATATTGAATGACTCTTTTGTTTTCAATTTAATTTAATTCTGCTTTAACTTGGTTATTTCTTTTATTCTGCTTAGTTTGGGGTTAAAATGTTCTTCCTTTTCCAGTTGCTTGAGATGTCCCCTTAAGTTGTTGATTTCCCCTTTTTCCGTTCTCTTGAGGAAGGCATGCAATGCTGTAAGTTTCCCTCTTTGGAATACCTTGCAGTATCCCACAAGTAATTCATGTCTTCATTATCATTTAATTCCAAAAATTTGGTAATTTCCCTCTTAATCTCATCTATGACCCAACTATCATTCAA
Organism: Galagoides demidoff; assembly: GCA_963574575.1. Taxonomy (NCBI): domain Eukaryota; kingdom Metazoa; phylum Chordata; class Mammalia; order Primates; family Galagidae; genus Galagoides; species Galagoides demidoff. The sequence goes on along the minus strand of CAUYQV010023047.1, from coordinate 42,561 downwards.
CATAAGATTATTTAGTTTCCTTGTATTTGTATGTGTATGAAGATTCCTGTTGTTGTTTAGTTCAACTTTTATTCCATGATGATCTGAGAAAAATACAAGGAAAGATTTCTATTCTTTTATGTTTCCTAAGGTTAGCCTTGTGACCTAAGATGTGATCCATTTTGGAGGATGTTCCACAGGCTGATGAGAAGAACGTGTATTCAGTTCTGTTAGGATGAAATGTTCTTTAGATGTCTGTTAAGTCCATTTGTTGTAGGGTCAAGTTTAAGTCCAAAATGCCTTTGTTTACTATATTGTTGAAGGATCTATGAACATGGCCATAGGTGTGTTAAATCTCTGACTCTTATGGTGCAGGAAGACATCAAATGGTTCATGTCTGTTAGTATCTCCTTTATAAATTGAGGAGCATTCTGGTTGGGTGCATAACTGTTAATAATTGAAATCTCTTCATGTTGAGTGATTCCCTTGACAAATATAAGGTTACCATCCTTATCTTTCCTTACCTTTGTTGGTTTAATCCTATTGTAGCTACAAATAAAATTGCAACCTCTGCTTTTTTTCTGATATCCATTTAACTGAGTTACATATGTCCATCCCTTCAACCTGAGTCTATTTTTTTCCTTTAGGGTAGGATGACATTCTTGTATGCATCAGATATCTGGTCTGAGTTCAAGTATTCAGTTAGCAAACCTTTGCCTCTTTAGAGGAGAATTTAAACCATTCATATTAATTGAGAGAATTGATAAGTCTGGTAGTGTTTTGGGTGTCAAGTTTTTCAAAAGTCCAGTGTATGCTTTTAATCCTTTTGCTACTGTGGAAGTTGGGTTTTTTTCAAAAATTTCTGAGTGAGTTTCCTTTGGTGGTAGAGCATTGTGCTGGTCATTGTGCACAATGTGTCTGAGAATATCCTGGAGAGCTGGTTTAGTTATGGCAAATTTCTTCACCATGTGTATGTCATTAAAGTATTTGATTTCTCCATCACAAATGAAACTCAGTTTAGTAGGACACAGGATCCTGGGCTGAAAGTTGTTTTGTTTTAGGAGATTGAAGGTCAATGACCATCCTCTTCTGGCTTGATAATTTTCAGCTGAGGTATCTGTAGTCATTCTAATATCCTTCCCCTGGTAGGTTATGATTTTCTTATGTCTGGCTTCTTACAGAATTATGTCCTTTACATTAACTTGGCAAAGTTAATTACAATGTGTCTAGGTGATGTTTTGTTTGCATTGAGTTGTGCTGGGGTTCTGAACCTTTCGGCTATCTGAATTTCTGTATCTCTTGACATCCTTGGGAAATGCTCCTCAATTATATCTTGGAGTAAAGCATTAGTACCTTTTAGACCATCCTCTTCTCCTTCAGTAATTCCTATAAAGTGAATGTGTACTCTTTTGAAGTGGTGCCACAATTCTCTCAGGGAATGATCCATTTTTGCTCTCCACTTCTCTGCCTCTTTGGGCATTTGGTAGCTTTCAAAAGCTTTGTCTTCAATGTCAGAGATCCTTTCTTCAACCTGCTCCATTCTGTTACTGATGGATTCTACTATATTTCTCAGATCTTTGAGGGCTGTAATTCTTATCTCAATTTGTCAAAATCTTTGGAGATTTTGTCTTTGAATTCATTGAATTCTTGAGACACCTTTTGAATTACTCCTTGAATTTCTAATTCCAACTTTACTTTCATCCTATTAATTTTATTTGCCATCCATATTCTGAACTCAATTTTTGACATCTCAGCCATTTGTTTATGAATGGAATCTTTTCTTGTGTCTCTTTTGTCATTTCTTGAGGGAATTGATCTACTCTAATTATTCATGCTGCCAGAGTATTTCCGTTGATTCTGCCCCATGATTATTTTTCTCAGTTTGATTAGAGAAGCTATTAAGGTAAAATTGAAGGCAGGTGAATTGAAGGCTCCAGGAGTTGTAATTAACCAGCTCTTTATCAAAGAGGTGGGACTGATGACTGCGGCTTTTCCTCTACAGCTTTACAAAGGCCTATTTAGTACTGCAGTCTGAGATTCTGGGAACTGCTTGGAGTGATGGGGCTAGGTGACTCTGTCTTATATTCATCTAGCTTCTAACTGATGCTAGTGAATTAGTGGCTCTGGGCTCAAATCGCAGCTGGGGAGAAACAAGCAATTAAGACACCCCTCCCCCAATAGGCAAGAACAGGAAGAAGAGAATCAGACTTTCCTACTACAAGACAACCAGGGCTCAACCTTTGAGGGTCCCCAGGTGACTTGCCCAGGTCAAGAGTTCTAAACCAATTGACCTGGTCAGCACAACTGCAGATGAAGTGGGATAATTCAAAAGGTCTCCAGCAGCTAAACAGTGGGTTTCCACTGGCAGCTCAAGTGTGACTTGCTCTGGTTCTCCATGTAGTCAGAAAGGCCTGCCCAACAAAAGTTAGTCCAGGCAGTCTGGCACCTCCTTCCCCACCTTGCATCTCTGACATGCCCAGTCACTGGTAACCCCATTAGGCTCTGGTCCAGTTTCCTCCAATGAGCTAATGTGCCAGGGATTTGAACCTGCTAGAGTCAAAGTGGAGTTAATGACTCCTTGTCCTGGCCACCACACTCTGCCACCAGCCTACAGGGGGAGCTAAAGTCTGACTCCCTCTGGTGCTCTATAGAAACTGGGGAGTGTTCCACCTGAGTTTGTTCCACACCAGAGGTTAATAATGCAATGAATGTTTTCCTCCCTCAGAGACCACACCTTTGCCCCAGCCTCACTGCTCCTCTCGAACCCCTACAGGGTGAGGTCTGGCTCCTTTGGCAGTCCACAGAACTGGGGAGGTGTCTCTCTAAAATTTAACCCTGGTGGGATCACTCTACTATCACTGATGTTGTGTGGCAGGTGCGTCCCCACAGGTTCACAAACCTCTGCCTGCTAGCCAGGTTCCCACACCTTCACCCACCACTGATATACACTTTCACCCTCCAACGTTTGCCTTTCTCTACTGCTTCTAGATTTACTTTTTTAGCACAGCTGCACTGCTGCAACCCATGCAATGCCCAGCCCCTAGCAAAGAACCATGGAGACTCTGGTCTCTGCAGGGGTTGGGCAACTGGACTGCCAAGCAAGGGGGAAAGTGTGGACTGGGAGTTCAGAATAGCAGGGAAAGTATTTGTTCAACTTCTATGTTGGGCAAGAGAATGCCTAGGTTCACAGCAGAGTCTCTCTAGAGTAGTTCCAGCCTCCAGCAACTCTCTCCTGTGGGATGAGAAAATAGATCTTCTAGTCACTGCACTCTTATAGAGATCATACAGCAAGCCACTCTCTTGGGGGAGGGATGGATTCATGTTCTCTTTGGGATGGCTTTTGTACCTGAAATTTGCTTCCTTGGAGTAGCAGCTTGCCTCAGCAGAGATGACATGCAGTTTTCAATCTTCTCTTTCATCCCAACTCCCAACCTTCAGCTTTATTGGGTTCTTCCTGGCTATTATTTCTTCCTCTGGACAGGAGCTTCCATTGAAATCTGTCTCCTATTGGCCATCTTCCCAGGGTCCCCATTTCCTGGTTTTAGAATCAGGGTCATATTTGCTTCATAGCACATATTGGAGAGGATTCTTTCCTTCTGTATATTTGAAATAGGTTGTGCAATATAGAAATGAGTTCCTTTTTGAAGGTTTGATAGAACTCTGGTGTGAAACCATCTGGCCTAGGGATTTTGTTTTCTGGAAGTTTTGTTGTTATTAAAATTTCATTGCTCTATATAAGTCTATTCAAAATTTCTAATTCTTTCTGGTTGAGTTTAATACGGTGGTATGTTTCCAGGTATTGGTCTGTCTCCTCTGCATTTTCAAACTTCAGGGCATAGAGTTTTTTTGTAGTAATCAGTTATGATCTTTTCTATTTCCATGGTATCTGTTATTATTTCCCATTTTAGTTTCTTATTTAGGTCATTACAGATCTTACTTTTATGTTTCTGGTTAGTCTTGCCAAGCATTTATCAAAGACCCTGTGAAAGAGTTAGGAGGTTAGGATCTATCTCCCTTTCTCTGTGGCCAGTTAAAGATCTGGCTGATTGTGGTGAGGGATAAAGTGGCCTCTATGATCTCTGATTGCTGGGTGGGTCTGGTCAGTTGGAGTTCTTTTTCTTTCTGGTGCCTGAGGGTGGGGTAAACCTTCCTGACCAGACTAGGCTACCACTCCAAATGCCAGAGTGCTGGGAGGCTGGTCTCTGCAAGGAGCAGTTTGTCATGCCTCCCCCCAAGTGGGGTAGAAGGGCTGTGGGAACAGGGAAGCAGAAACAAAGTTCATTCACTTTTCTATCAGGCTGGATGGGGACCCAGTGGGTGGAAATTCATAGGTACAGAACAATTAGGTTTTCATGGCTCTTTCCTGTGGGGTGGGAAATCCCACTTTGCATTTCTGTGCTGAGAGCCTAGGGAGAGCCTTTGGGAGGGGATGGGGCTCCCTAACCCTTTGTTTGGCACCAGGTCCCTCAGTCCTTTTGCTCCATAACTATTCTCTGTTCTCTCCCTTCCTCTTTCACATCTTTGTTCATCTCCATGGGGATGCTGAGCACCTTGATTTCTTCACCTTGCACTCAAACCCTGAACTTTAACTGTTCTGAGTTCACTTTAGTCCAATTTTTCTTCTTCTGGATTGTAGTCTCTTTTAGAAGCTGTCTCTAGTAAGCCAGCTTGCAAGGATCTCTTATGCAGCAACTTTTTGACTTGTTTAGGTCCCATTTGCTTATTTCTGTTGTTGCTGAAATTGCCAATGGGGGTTTATTCATAATTTTTTTCCAAGGCCAGTAAGATTCAGAGTTTTTCCCACACTTTCTTCTAGAGTTTTTATGTTAACCAGCTTGATGAAAGTATTTCAAATTGTATATGAAAACAGTACAATGTACCCCATGTTTGCATTAATGTATACAGCTATCAATTGATAAAAAAATAAATAAATATTTTACGCAATGTAACTTTTTGTAAATGGTGAGAAAGATGTGTCTAGATTCAATCTTTTTCATGTGGCTAAACAATTCTCCCTTAACCATTCATTGACTTTAGTTTTTTAGGGAAATGCAGGATACATGTAGTATGTAGATATTATTATGCTTACAATCAATGTACAGTTATCTGGAAACAATGGTATTTATATTTTCTAGAAAATTTCATCATCATGTGTATTTTGATCTTCATTTGCAATCAATTGATAACACTGATATATTTTCAATTTAATATCTTATGTACCTATTAATTTTTAAATATGAGGGGGAACTCATGAAAATTCTTGAAGGTATGTATTCAAGGTTTTCTTCCATTTATATTTACCAAATCTCTCTATAGGGTTTTGTTTTCTAAAAATCAAAAAATAAAAAAATAGGTTGAGTTTTTGAAATTAGTGTTTCATATGTAAAGTTGGTGAAAGGGACTAAAAAAGGAATAGAAAATCATGACAGGAAAAAATAGCACTTAAGTATTTTGCCACCATTACTTAAGGTCGGTGAGAAGTCGAAGATTGAAAATGAAAGGTTATTCCAAAACATGAATGAAAGGAAACAAAGTCCAGGTTGTGTGTCAGCAGGGTCAGCCTTTATTTCCACCCAGGTGCTGGCGAGCTGAGTTTAAGAAGGAAGAGTCAGAACATGGGTTCAGGTGGATGAAAATTTAAAGGATCGGAGGGATAGGGATTGGTACATTCACTCTTTCCTGGCTGGGACATTCATGTACTCATTTCTTCCTGGGGAAATTGATTCAATTTGGGCAGGTGGGTTCTATTTGGATGGGTTGGTTCTATTCGGGTAGGTCCCTCCATTTGACTCTAGCAGTCAGGTTGAACACACATGGTTTTAGTGGCTAGCATAGTGACTGGTATATAGCAGACCATCAGTTATTATGTATGCACAAATGAAATTTAAAGCTTATCATTAAGAATATACAGTTTTATAATTTTACCGAAACTTACACTTTGGAGTGGGAGATTAGATAATCACTACTATTATTTTCCTTTGTTACCCTTTCTTTAATTCCAAGCCCTGCCATTTTCAAAATAATATAATTAATTTTACAAACGAGAAGCCAAAAGCAATGTTAATCAAGTACACAGAGTTAGTGGCTGAAACAACTATCATTTTGTCACCTCTTAATGGAAATTACATACCTTTCAATATGTTCCAAATGGTAGGGAATAGAATACTGGTCATGGAATTGAGGCATACTTTTTATGGCTACTTTGATATTATTCAAAAACATATGTACATTGTGAAAAAAATTCAAATAGGATTAAAGGTATATGACAAAAAGGAGTTTGCTTTCCATTGCAAATAATTTCTTCAGCTTGAAATTTTCTTGGACAGCCTTTCAGAAATTTCCCACGCATTCATATTATTGTACTGTGTATACTACTCTGCAAATCATTTTTTTTACTTAACCATGTTAGATATCTTCTCATGTCAATACAGAGCTACTTCATCCTTTTTTCCTGGCTTCTTAGTATTTAGTTATAAATGTGGTGTGTAGTGTGTGTCTGTATGTGTGTGTGCAAGAATGAGAGAGAGATTATAAAAACAATCTTCTATCAGTGAATATTTAGGTGGCTTTCTGGCCATTTGTGTACATGTGCAAGTGTATTTAGAGGATAGATTTATGATAAAGGTAGAATTTCCAGGTTAAACAGTATGTGCATTTTACATGTTGATAATTCTGTCAGAATGTTTCCCCATATTCTTGCAAATAGTATATTAAAGCTTGTAATTGTGTGTAAATTGGATGGAGGAAAATTTTATTATAAGTTTAATGTATTATATTCTTTAAAGAAAAATTTTAAACTTGCCTACAGCTCATAATGGCTCACATTTTATTATAATCAACCTATTTATGACCTCACCTCACATATCTTTGGAAGAAAAATAGTCCATAAGAATGAAAAATTTAGTATTCCAACAGTGTTACTTAGAATCATGTTTGACACACACAGCTTTATTGCTTAACATAGTGGCTGGCATATGGTGGGCCAACAGTAAATATTTATTGCATTGATGAAATTTGAAGATTATTTTATTTTATTTTATTTTATTTTATTTTATTTTATTTATTCTTAGAGACAGAATCTCACTTTACTGCCCTCAGTAGAGTGCTGTGGCATCAAACAGCTCACAGCAACCTCCAACTCCTGGGCTTAGGCGATTTTCTTGCCTCAGCATCCCGAGTATTTTAAAAGGTGGAATTATATAATTTTAATTTTATAAAATTAGTTAATTAAATAAAAATGTCATTACAATTTAAATAGCTGATTGAAGAAAAATATGGTTGCTCTAATAATGTGTAGCGATTAAAAAATATCTTGAAGATATTTTGTGTAGTTTACTTACTTACATATGATTCCTTTACACTTAAGTCAATAAAGAACTGTACTGTCCATTTTATCTAAAACAAACTATTTTCTATAGGTAAAGTTCATTTTCATCTAATTTCCTTTGTTTAGCTTTCTGGGTTTTTTTTTAGACAATAATATAAAATATTTTTTTATATAACAATTGTAAATTTGATAGTCACAGCAAAAGAATTTCACATAAGGTATATTTTTGCAAAAGATGGAATACTACCTAACATATTCTATGAAGCAAACATCACCTTGATACCCAAACCAGGAAAAGATCCAACAAGAAAAGAAAATTATAGACCAATATCACTAATGAATATTGATGCAAAAACATTCAACAAGATCCTAACCAACAGAATCCAGCAACACATCAACAAATCATACACCACGACCAAGTGGGTTTTATCCCAGGATCTCAAGGATGGTTCAATATACATAAATCTATAAATAGCTTTCTGTTTAACTTAGTAAATGTTTACTAAAATTTTGTCTTTATTTTTATTTTTAAAAAGTGATGCATACAATGGGTTCCTGATATTTGTTAATCTGCTACTTGTTGTTGGTCTGAAACAAACTAAGTATAGAATTTTAAAGTAAGCCTTGGAAAGTTTTATAGAAATTTGGTATAGTAATTTTAGGTTCACTGAATCTGTAATGTAAAAGATCTGGGCATGTCTTTTGAATATTTTTATTTTTGTCGTCTTCTACAAAACTATTGGTCTGGAATAAATTGGAGACTTAGAAAAAATAACTGCTTTTTCACATGAAATAATTTGTGGCACACTGATTTAGATGATGTTTATAAGGAATGTCAGCTACATCCATTTTGCAGATTTTCTGATAAAATTCCCATTTTTTTTGAATTTTCTTGAGATTTATATTCTAAGAAATCACAATTTAAAGTAAAAATTTTCAAATAATGTTCATTTATTAATGGACTCTTTCTTTTAATAATATTTAATGTTTAATAACTTTCTTTGATTCTGTTTCAAAGTTTTACTCATAATAAAATCATGTCAAATTCTAAACACAGCATGTAGTAGAAATATTTTAAAGTAATTATAATTTTTAATTGCAGATAAATAATTTAACTCAAACATCAATCTGTTTAAAAGTGACATAAATTCTCAAAGCAGTTGACAGTTATGTTAGCTCTGTGATATTTCAGTACAAGTGATTTCTTCCATTTGTACTATCCTGATATTTTAAACAACTCAAAGTAGTTTTGACTGTCCTGCTTGTATTTTTTTACATTAAACTGCCTGAATGTCTTACTTTTATCTCTTTCTTTTTCTTATTGCTGTTTTATAGCCTATCCATTATTGTTGTTGTGTTTTTTTTTAAATATCAAGTTTTCCCATGTGTTCTTTTTTGTAGTTTGGCAGGAGTAAGATTTTATTCAATATATTTAAGTCTTCCCCCATTTCTTTCTATAATCAGTCACTCTGGAGCCATTGGAAAACTTGTTCTGTGTTGGAAACTGAGCATATGAATCATTTCTTGCCATTTTAATGGTATTCACTTTAAAGTATGAGTGACAGTTTGCCACTAAATCTGCTCTTTAATGAAAATAGTTCTCATTTAGGTAGTAGCTTTTGAACAAATATCTCGAATTATGACAGAGAGTTAAATGTTAAATGCCCAACACTTATGTAATAGGTAAGGTTTACTATAGCCATATGTGCACAATTATTCAATGGCAGAGTTGTCAAAACAATCTAGGGAGCTTTCTTTCAAGACTAAACACCAAATATAGGATAATTCAGGGATTCAGTTTAAGCTTTAAACAGTGATTTTAAATTATTTTATGATTTAGGGAATTAAAATTTAGCAGGCATTTATCATGTGATGATCATGTGGCAATTGGTGTAGTAGGCATAACAGGGTGTGGAAAATTCTAACAAATAATTTACTGTCACAAATGTACTCACATATGGTCCTCAGTAAAAACAACCCATAACATGCCAAAACTGACAATGTACCTTTATTTGTAAACTAACACATTAAGCTAAGCCCATTTCAAAATCTCTAATCAAAAGTTAAATATAGTTAGAAATAGGGAAGTCTGGAGCCAGGCATGGTGCCTCACGCCTGTAATCCTAGCACTTTGGGAGGCTAACACAGGTGAATTGCCTGAGCTCACAGGTTTGAGACCAGCCTAAGCAAGAGTGAGACCTGTCTCTAAAAATAGCTGGGCATTATGGTGGGCACCTATAGTCCCAGCCACTCAGGAAGCTGAGGCAAGAGAATTGCTTGAGCCCTAGAGTTTGATGTTTCTGTGAGCTATGATGTCATGTCATGGCACTCTACCGAGAGCAACAAAATGAGATTCTTGTCTCAGGAAAAAAAAAAAAAAAAGAAAAAGAAAAAAATAGGAACTCTGCTTCAGATAACCTAAAGGCTACATGTTATTGTTCTTGGGTTTTCTAGTTGGTGAAATTGGTTGGGAAAACAACCCTTGTGAAGTCAAATAAAGAGCCAAGAAATCTGTTACTAACACTAGTAAGTGATATATGACAAAAAAGATTAGGGGTCAAAGGTTGATTGGTATGGGATTTTGATGTATTGAAGGATATTTTAAAGACAAAAGTATTTGGACAAAAAATAGAAAAGTAAGATGATTGATAAAAAATATGCAGATATATGAATAATAAATCAGAAAGTAGTGATTAAAGCAATTTGACAAATTGTTGCAGACAGAAATTAGATATTTGTCTTAGTCATCAACAGTAAGTGTCAAAAAATATTTTTGTGAGTACAACTTAGATACTCTGTCTTAATGATGACTATTTGAAAATGCCTATTTACAATATCATATTATGTTTATTTGTTTTTGGCTGTGGCCAGGTTTGAACCTGCCACCTCTAGTACATGGGGCAGGCACCCTACTCCTTTGAGACACAGGTGCTACACTTATTTTGTTTAATTATAAATATAATAATGCATGTGAAAGTGTTTGGGAAACTATAAAGTGCTATGCATATGCTTGCTATTTTATATATAAAGTCCTATACATTATAAAAGGTATATTATTGTGGAGGGCATTTGACAAAGTCAAGATAAATTATGAGAGAAAATTAGTAGACAGTTTACGTTGTAACCACCAGTACTGATTCCTGTAGACTAGTAAGATGAAGAGAGACATACTTATGTAAACAATAAAATGTGAAGTTTTTATTCTCTTAAATAGCTAAATGTTAGTAACATCCTATTAAATAAAGGTCCACTGGTCTGAAATAAGATTAAATATACTGTAGTTCACTTCCTATTTTGAGTTTATAGAATTTCAATATCCATACTTCATAATTGCATTAGAATTTTTTTATATTCTTCATATGTAAGCATTTGTCTTTTAGAAGAAATGATAGACCTCCAAAAAATGGAGCCTCAATGTTTTTAAATTCCTACATAGCAATCCATCAAGGATGTCTGTTCTACATCCCGGGTTTTAGATAGTACAGGTATGCTAAGTTTGAATTATTTCACTCCTACTTTTCTTAAATTAGATGATCTTTCTTCTACTGACAAGGCTCCCCAAAAGGAATATCCTCATTTTCTAGATATACATTTAATACTTGAAAATTATATTGAATCAATTCAATTTATCTTAAAAAAAGAAGGAAAGGGAGTAAAATTTCTAATTGTCTGCTTTTCGGACTCCTCTATTGTATTGTTTTATCTTTGAAAATTTAAGAGGGAGAAGAGAGAGGGTTTTTTTTTCTTAGGGATGGATAATGATGGACATGAGACTAAATTTTCTATGTATGGTATATGATAAGAAATGGGATAAAAGCAGCTTCCACAGAAAAATGTTATAATTAGACTCCATTGTATTTAGGTCTGATCAATATGATTTGATTTGTTTTCAGTCATGCTTTGTATGAACATTTGGGGATTAGAGTTTGAGGTTTAGCTCATTTATTGTGTGTATTGTGAAACATGATCAATCTTATTATAGGCGGTGGTAGTTCTCTCAGCTGATGGGATCGATAGCAATAATGATACCTTACATTCATATGGTGTTTTACAGTTACAAAGCAATTTCTTAAAATGATAAATGAATAATAGAGGAAGTAGGCAAATACAGTCAAATGGCATTAAGAGGCCTTGGGGTCAGAGATCTAGGATTTAATCTTAGTCCTGCTTGCTTTAAATAATTTTGAGTAAGTTAACTTAATTTCTTTGAACCCCAGTCCTTTGTATTTTGTAAAATGTTAATTATTAAAAATCCATCTAGCATTGTTGTCATGAGGAACACACTACCTCATATATTTATAGCATCTGCTTTAAAAGTAGGTGGTATGTATTTCTGAGGTACCAGAGAAAACTTTATTTAGTCTTTCATCTAAAGATGAAACATTATAGGATCCCAGAGGTTGTGACTTAGCTTATGTACAGACAGGGACTTGAAATTATATTTGGACTTTAATTCCAAAGCTTTCCATTTCATAACACTGACAATATAGATTTTCCTACCAATTTTTTTTTTTATATTTTGGAATGTGACTAACAAAATGTTGGAATTAGTTATTGTGATTAAATAATTTATTCAATGTAATTTACTTTTTTTGTGCTCCATTGTTTACTTTTAATCAGCCACATGTGAATTTTTTTTTTCTTATTTCTTCTGAGTATTAACAATCATGGCTGAATTTCTAGGCAGTTATAAAAATATCAATACACTAAGGTGGAAGTGGTTCTGTCTGACATTTGAGGCTGTGTCATAAAAGGTAATGAGATTTTTTTCTTTGTTTGCAGGAACACTTGAATTTATAGTCTTCACCTGTGATACCAGAGAGCTAACGACTCTGAGATCCTATGCTGTATGGATTAAGCCACATGTGTGGCACCTGTTGAGCTTAGCCTTACAAACATTTCTGCCAAGGTACCAGACATGTGAATGAAATCATCTTGGATCATCCAGTCCAGCCCATGTGTCATCTGCGTATGAGTGAATAACTGTTGAGGCAAACAAAAAACAGAAAATTTGCCCAACTGGGCCTTGCCAGAATTTCTGACTTTCACATTCAGCGACATAGTAAAACTGTTGTTAAGCCCCTAAATTTGGAGGTAAATTATATGCTGAAATGGGCTCTTTGTATATGCAATTCTATCTTCATGGAATATTTTTTATTCTCTTCCACTTCTAGGACTTTCCTTATTCTCTTTGATAAAGATGTGAGTTCATAGTCACATTTTTATTATCCTAGAGGGAAAACAAGGAAATATCTTACTGAGATAGTAAGAAATATGAAAGAATAGAGTTTAATTGCAGTATGTGGGTAATATTATAGATGTTGCATAAAAGGGGAACATCTTATAACAAGTTAGAAGAAAATCTGAGTTACAAAATTACTTGGAAACAATATTGAGAAGTATAATCAGAAATGTCACATTGAAACACTTTGTAGGTTTAAAAAAGTCTGTTTCAGAGGCTTAGAATAGTGAGAATGTCGGTTTTGAGACATGAGCCTATGACCACAATAAGGGTTCTTACATTGTCTCCTTAGACAGCTTTTAGCACTAATAAATCAATAATGAAAATTAGTATTTTTTGAGAATACTTGATATACTATCTTACTTAATATTCATGCCAAGACTGTACGATGCATATATAGTTGATATCATCCCCAGTTTCAAAACTAGAAAGCTGAATCTCAATAAGGTTAGAGAATATATTCAAAGGTTCAGACAAGTTTCCAATCTCCAGCTTTTTCCAGTGAAGTTTCCAACTGCCACAGCAACTGAGCAGGCCAGTTAGGTTTTATTGCACTTTCTAATTTTCAGTTTCCCTTTCAAAGTCATGTGAATGTTCTAAGAGACAGAGAAAAGAATGAGAACAGCTGAGATAACATAGGTAGTTGACTATAAACCTATTCACACTACTGGAAATATGAAGAGTCACGATTTTTTTTTATTCCAGACTTATACAAAATATCTCCTTTAGGATTCAATTAAAATAATTCAGTTCTCATTGCTTTTGGAAATAAAAGCTATTTAACATGCTACACAAAAGAAAACATGACTGCCTCACTTCTAAAGAATTGCTATTGTGATTTGCAATTTGAGGTCTGTAAATTTGCTGTGCTAATGTTTTCAGTTTGTACCCTATATATTTGAAAGTTGTTGTTGGGAATATTTGCATTTATAGTCTACTTCTAAACTGTGCTGATTCTAAGTTTGCCATGAATATGTTTCCAAAATCAATGTGCGTTTGTAAGTTTCCTATTTTTCTGGATCAAATGTTGTAAGTGTAGTTGGTTTGCATATGGAGAGGTTGGCTGGTGGAGGAATTTGAAATAAAGTAACAATGAACTGTGGCATGCACCACACTTCCTTTGAAGGTCCAGTGCTAGAGTTTTTAGTCATATTTGTTTTCCTATGGAAATGTGAGCTACCAGGAAGAAATATTTCTAGATGAAATACCATTTTCTTGAAATGCAAGCAAATCTTTAATAACAGCATTTTTTTTATTTTTATAGAAGCAGCAAGAAAATTTAGTTTGGTTTGCTAAAATATCTTTTCTGAATTCAGTTTACCTTTTGGCTTAGCGGATTTCAAACATTTTTAATTTTTTTCTTTTAACTTTATTTAACAGGTAATATTTGAATGTAATTATGGAGACAGAATGATATTTTAATACATGTATACAATGTGTAATGATCAGATCATGGTAATTAGTATATCCATCACTACAAACATTTATTATTTATTTGTGTTCTAAACATTAAAAACTCTCTTTTATAGCTTTTTGGAAATATATAATAAATTACAGTTAGCCATATTCATCCTACAGTGCTGGACAATTCATCCTCTTATTTTTGATCATAATCTATATTAAGAAAAGAATGGAAAAGTAAACACCACATATACTCACTATTAAATTGGAACTAAGTTAAGAACATGCATGTGCTTAGAGGAAAGTAAATCTTAACAGAGATCAAGTGGAGTGGTGAGGGAATTGGATAAAACCTACCTAACAGGTATAACAGGTACAATGCATATTATCAGGGTAATAGGCACACTTCTAATCATTACTCAAGCATGATATATTGATCCATGTAAGCAAAAATATTTGTACCTTTGTAATAATTTTAAATTAAAAAAGAAATAAATTTTAACTCAAGACTCATTCTATCAATATATGTATTAATCTAACTGAAATAAAAATTGGGGAGAACAATAATTTTCTTAATTATATTTGTTTTTTTCTTTTCTATTCTGTTCTCTTCTGTTCTCCTCTATTCTATGTTTTATTATATTCTTGCCTAATATACTATGCTTTAAGTCAAGAAAACACATTTTAATACAATCCACTAAAATGACTTAATGACCCTTAATTGGTCTCACTCCTCCCACAATCCCAGAAATCACTTATTTATTGATGAAGCCTAAGATATATGGCATATGACTTGTAAAAGAAGACGGGCAAGAACAAGATGGAAGAAGCAGAAAGACACCTAGAGGTTCTATTTTTATGTATGTATGTATGTATTTATTTATTTATTGAGACATGGTCTCATTATCTCACCCTCGGTAGAGTGCTGTGGTGTCACAGCTCACAGCAACCTCAAACTCTTGGGCTTAAGTGATTATATTGCCTCAGCTTCCCAAGTAGCTGGGACTACCAGTGCCTGCCACAACACCTGGCTATTTTTTTTATTGCATTTGTCCTTGGTGTTTAGCAGTCCTGGGCCGGTCTCAAACCCACCAGCCCTGGTGTATGAGCCTGGCACTGTAACCATTGAGCTACAGACACTGAGCTGAGATTCTATTTTTAAATGATAAAAAAGAGAAAAAGTATATAAAGATGAAGAATAGTTGTTACACAGATTTATTATGTTAGAAATGGTAACAACTATTCTTCAACTTTATAAATTTTTTCTCTTTTTCCCCCTCATTTGAAAAATAGAATCTCTAGGTAAGCTGTTGATGCGGACATGGGAGAAAAGGGAACACTTATACACTGTTGGCAGGATTGAAAACTAATGAAGCCTCTTTGGAAAGATTGTCTTTGGAGAATATTCAAAAAACTGAAAGTACTTTCCATTTGATCTTGTAATTCTATGAGTAGGCATGTATCCAGAAGAAAAAATCTATCATTTTGCCAGAAGAATATTTGCACTCAAATGTTTATAGCAGCTCAATTCCCAATAGCAAAGATGCGGAAACAACTTGAGTGCCCATCAACTTATGAATGAATAAATAACTGTGGTATATGTATCCATGGAATACTATTCAGAGATAGTATTGTTTCAGAGATAGAGATTGTTTTTCATTCATATTTATGTGGACAGATGTCGAGAACATTCTCCTAAGTATAACAAGAAGGAGAAATTTGGGAGGTGCCTGTGGCTTGAAGGAGTAAGGCATCTGCCCCATGTACTGGAGGTGGTGGGTTCAAACAAGGCCCTGGCCAAAAACTGCAAAAAAAAAAAAAAAGGAAAAATCAAGTATCCTATGTACTCAATATTAAGTTAAATCTAGTAGATTAATACCTAAAAGCTCACATGAGAAAGAAACTAAATTAAATTCAAGGAGAGGGGGTTGGTAAGTTCCCACCAATGGGTACAAAGTTCAGGTATATGGAACACTTCCTAAGTGAAGGACAGAACTACAACTTGAAATTTACCTTACAAGTATAAACCAAAAAAAAAAATATGTGGAAATAATCATTTGTGGATTTTTAGTTACTTCACTGGGGTTAGGTTAAAGGAAAACACCAAAATACATGTAATATACCTTTAATAAAAGAGTCACAAATGTTTGGTGCTAATTTAGCTTTTTATTTCTTCTGATTTCAAAATTAATATGCACTCATTTACAGATGATGTGAAAAGCACAAAATGTTATAAGGGAGAAAATGAAAACACCTATATTCTGCCCACATATTAGTAACATTTAATCATAGTTTCATGTATCTCTTTCCCATTCTTCTCATTCTTTACCTTATGTACACTTTATTCTTTAATGAAAATTTAGGTCATGTCATATGTAGTCTACTAAAAAGTAGATGGTATTACATATTTTTTTGAAAAATCCTTTTAATGTGAACATTAGAGTACTAATATGTACTGTGGTTTTTATATCTGTTTGTTTGTTGTTAGATATTTGTTTTTCTTTGCTCACTCAAATTTATATCACTTTATAAATAATGTTGCTTGGACCATTACTGCACATAAATCTTAGACGATTTCTCTGATTTTTAATCTTATGTTATATTTTGAAATTAATCAATCTATGAGTATATTTATTTTAATACCTATCAAATATATTACCATATTTCCTTCCAGAGAGCCTATACCAATTTAACTTCCCACAAACAGTGTACGATAATACTTTTGACATTTTGTACTTTTAAACATATACAATACTGTTAGTATCTTAACAAAATTTGGTACCTTTTACTCTTGCCATGTTTTACCAAATATACAGTGATATTTACAACTATATTTTTGTCATAATAAAATTGAGCACACTACAACATATATTTCTTTGTTCATAAGTTTAAATATTTAATATTCTTCACTATATCCTCTTAGCATTTACTGACTTATGCCAATATAATTTAAGATTATATACCTAAGTTATTATAATTACTTAGTTATTTTAGTGTTGCATACACATTGTACCTATATATATACACAGACATACACACAAATATATCACTTTATGTCTTGCAATCAATATTGTTTACAATAATTATAGAAATGTATCTCCATAAATGTAATTGCTAGGAATGACTACCATAAACTTATCCTTGAGTTTTCACTTTCAATTGTGAAGTATTTTTTTTAAAGTATGTATTTTGGTGGAGGGCAAGATGACTGACTGGAGGCAGATTTTATCAGCAGATCCTACACAGAAGAAGGGAAATTAGACTGAAGTGAACTCAGAGAAGTTGAAATTGGGGGATAGATAGCAGAAAGAAGAAATTAAAGCATTCAACAACTGCATTGAAACAAACTAAGAGGATGAAGGTAAGAGAAAAGGAGGGAGAAAACAGAGGACTGTGATGAAGCAAACCAGAGTAGGAGGCACCCAAAGCTGAATAGAAGGGTAAGAGAAACCTTTTCTCCCACCTAGGGGCTCTCTGTGAGCAACGAAACAGGATCTCCCTCCCCATAGGAGAAAGCCACATGGGGCCAGTGACCCAGTTTTCCTCTTCCTCTGGGTCCCCCTTTTGCTTGACAGAATAGTGAGCAATTTTGGCTCTAGCCTCCTTGTGGCCACAGCCCTCCCCCATTTTTCTTTGGTTTCTGGACAGATTGTCCCCTGCTTAGGCCTGCTTCCCTCTGCACATGCTCAGATGGCCTGGAAGTGCTCCTTTACCTCCAGGGATTAGAGAAGCATTAGAGAAGCAAAGGAGCTTTGGACCCTACCCAGCCCTCTTAGTGACTGTGGAAGCAAGGGAGCAAGGGTTACGGAAGCCACTCTCTTTTTTACCAGCAAGTGGCAGGGTTTACAGCCAGCTAGACACAAAAGGAAGAGATATAGGCCCTTCACTCTCACCATATCTGACAAGAACACTAAGTATTGTGTGGCCCAGTGATTTGGAACCACTCTGACCCTGTCACAGGAGGAAACTGTGGCTTATCGACACTAACTTTGGTGAGGTGGGCACTTTGCAGAGTCTGCCTTCTGCTAGGTGTTATCTTTTCCTACCCTGAGGAATGACTCAGTCTGGGATCTGGGCCCTGCAGACTCTTCTCAGAGGTTCTGCCCCCAGCTCCACTCTTAAAGACTTGGAGAGGTCCAGGCCTAAATTTGGATGACCTCACTCTGGCAAATCCTTGGAAACATACTGAAAGCCACAAATTCCCTTCCTCTAACCACAAGTGACATTCTGAGCTTTTTGATTCTGTTGTGGTGGCAATAATTATTTAGCCACCCACAACAGAATCAAACGGCAGGCATGCATGACACTTGAATCTGTGGCAGGCATGACTGACACTTTGAAAAAAGCCACAGCTTTTTTTAATCTGTTGTAGGCTGGATTGAGACTTTGGCTGTAACAGTTCTATTCCCTATCTAGGAGTTGTACCCCTGCATAGAAGCATCACCTGGAGATTTTGTCCCCAGCCTCAAACTTCAGGGATGCTCACAAATTGCAATCCTGAAGGGAGCTTTGGGATGCTATATATAAGAAAGGACACTGGTATAAGCAGCAGTTCATTTAACAGTCAATAATGAAAGGGTGTGGTGAGCTCCATAATTTAGGGCCTCTGGATGTCATTTCAACCTGCCAGTTTTAGTTTTCAGGATTGTAAGGGTAAAATCCTTCTGAGTAAACCAGCATAACAAATAAATGATAAATTTGATAGGCCCTAGAAAGGGAATGGTGATCTCCACACTCTGGGGTCCTCAAAACTGATATCAGCCAGCCCGTTTCAGTATTCAAACAGCCTCAAATCCATGTTGAGAAGGTTAACTGTGTAGCAAACAACTGCTTTTCTCTGGCAAGTTCTGGAGGTGTTAGGGTGAGCTCCACATCTTGGGACCTCGGAACTTGACAACAGCTGCTCATATTAGTATTCCAATCAGTCCTAAAACATACAGCCAAATGGCCTTAATAAACACTGGGTATATGGAAGTACAAGGAGCTGCCATTCAGTAACGTCAAGTCCTAAAAGGGGTGTGAAGAGCTGTAAGCTTCAAGGTAGCCATGCCATCACTATTCTACCTGACTCAATATCCAAATTTCCAAAGAGCCAACTGAACAGAACTATTACCTGCAGATAGATGCTTTAATCATTTGGCACAGGCTTTACCTTCTAAGAACTAGCTCTCTCCTGTGATCTGCCTAAGGGATCCCAAATAGAATATCTCCCAACAAAAATTTAGGGCAACCCAACATTCCTGTCTAAAAAGTAAAAGAAATATATAAATAATTCAAAAACATACGTGGAGGGAAATTAGCAAAAGAATGCTGGGAGCATGAAAAATCGCAGCAGATCAACTCCATTAAGAGATTACAAGGGAGATATAGTTGAAAAAACCATCCATAGAGAATTTGTTAAAATGATGGCAATACAATTCAGAAGATGGGTGGCAAATAAGATGAATGGAATTGAAGTAAGATAGAAAAAAGAAGTCCAAAAATGATCTCAAAATACTGATGAAATTAAAGACAAAGTTACCAAGGATCTGTACATAATTAGAAAGGATATAACAGAGCTTTTTGCAAGAGGTATTCAATAAGTTGCAAAACATAGTAGAGTCTCGACAACAGAGTGGAACATGGAGATGAAAGAATCTCAGAAATCGGCAAGACTTATTAATTAACCCAATCATTACAAAAGGCAGACAAAAGGGTGCAAAAACAGAACAATCCCTTAGAGAGACATAAAAATACAAGAAATGCACAAAAATACAAATTATAGGGATGGCTGAAGGAGAAATAGAGAGTGCTAAAAGTATGAAAGCTTTATTTCAAGACATCATGGTAAAAAAAAAATTTAAAAAAAATTTTAAAAAAAGACATCATGGTAGAGAATTTCCTAAGCATTATGAGGGTCCCAGAAATATAGATACTAGATATTATCAGAACCCACTGATGATTAATTTCAAAGAAATCATCTCTTAAACACACTGTAATTAACTTTACAAAGTCAAAATGAAAGAGAAAATTCTGCAAGCAGCTAGGCCCAAGCAACTTCTTCCCTACAAAGGGAAAAACATGAAGGTGGCAGTGGACTTCTCAGTGGAACTTTTCAAGTCATAAGAGAGTAATCATCTGTCTTCCACAGGTGACTTTGGAATGTCCAAAACAAAATGATTTTCAGTCCAGAATTTTGTATCTTGCTAAACTAAGTTTCATATTCAACATAGAAAATAAAATTTTCACTGATAATAAAACATTGAAGAATTTCACCACAAGAAGACCAGTGCTGAAGAAAGTACTTAGGCACATTATATATGCTGACCATCACAATGGATCACAATTAAAGTAAAGACACTCAGAAACTAAAGCATAAATCCTAGTTTAAACAATGGTGCAGTGATAAAATTAAGCAATGGACCCCCACAAAACAAGATGAAAAGAAATCCACAATTATCAATTATCATAATAAATGTCAACGTCTTAAATTTCCCATGGAAGAAACACAGGTTGGAAAGGCACAAGCCAAGTATATGTTGACTTCAGGAAATACATCTTAGCTCCATGGACAGATCAAAACTCAGTGTAAAAGATTGGAAAACCATTTTCTAGGCAAACGGAAGTCAGAAAAAAGCAGGAATCAAAACTTATTTGAAGATTCCTTTGGCTTCAAACCTATAAAAGTAAAGAAATACAAACATCAACACTATATATTGGTCAAGGGAACAAAATAACAAGAAGACATTTCAAGCCTATGTATCTATGCACACAACTTAAAGGCTCCCATATGTAACAACGAACTCTAACTGATCTAAACAGTATGATACCCTGCAACACCATAGGAACTGAACTATATGATATCCTGAAACACCAGCAGAACTGATAGAGCTGGGAAGATGCTGCAAGCAGACTCTAAGCAAAGAAACAATGGACTTAAATATAATGCTAAAAAAAAAAATGGGCTTTAACAGACATATACAAAATATTCCACTCCAATAAAATCAAGTATATATCTTTTGACTACATGGATTTTTTTCTCCGAATTTGGTCATAACTTAGGACACAAATTGAATTTTAATTAATTTAAAGAAATAGAAAATGGACCTTGTATATTTTTAGATTTTCTGAAATAACAGTTGATCTGAACTCCAACAAAAATTTTCATTCCCACACAAAAACTCAACAACCTGATGCTGAACACCAAATGGGCCAAAGAGGAGATAAAGAAGGAAATCATTAGAGTTTTCAACAAAATGACAAGTAACCCACAAACTATCAAAACCTGTGGGATATTGCAAAGCCAGTACTAAAAAGGAAGTTTATAGGATTGGATGTGGAGAGAAGAGAACACTCTTACACTACTGGTTGGACTGCAAACTAATACAACCTTTTTGGAAGGAACTATGGAGAATCATCAAAGTACTCAAGCTAGACCTCCCATTTGATCCTGCAATCCCATTGCTAGGCATCTACCCAGAAGAAAACAAATCCTTTTACAAGGACACTTGCACTTGACTGTTTATTGCTCAATTTACAATCGCCAAAATGTGGAAACAGCCTAAATGCCTACCAACCCAGGATTGGATTATCAAGCTGTGGTATATGTATACCATGGAATATTATGCAGCCACTACAAAGGTGGAGACTTTACAACCTTTGTATTAAGCTGGTTGGATGTGGAACACATTCTTATTAGTAAAGCATCACAAGAATGGAGAAATAAGAATCTATGTACTCAATTCTGATATAAGGATAAAATATGGTCGTGTTACACAAAGGGGTGTGGGGGTGGGGAGAGCTGAGAAAGGGAAAGAGGGAAAGGGAAGTCAAGGGGTGAGGTACATATTTTGGAGGCAGGAAAGAAATATAAGAGTGTCCTTATCTAACAAAAGCATTCAATGTAACCTGGTTCTGTGTACCCTCAAAGAACCCCCAACAACAATAACAACAACAAACTTTAAAACAGGAACTAGTACCTATATTACAAGACCTATTCCTAAACCTAGAGAAGGAAAAAATTCTCCCCTACATATTCTATAAAGCAAATATACCAAATATACCTCATACCAAAACAAGGAAAGGATTCAACAACAGAAGAAGGAGAAGGAGAAGACTACAGACCAAAATCATTAGTGAATATTGACACAAAAAGCATCCAATAAAATCCCAGCAAAAAGAATAAAGCTACACAATGAACTAATTGTACATCATGATCAGGTAGACTTAATTTCAGTGATGCAAGGTTGGTTCAATATGGGTAAATCAATAAATGAATTCAGCACATAAATAGAAATTAAAAAATAGAACATATGATCCCCTCATAGACGCAGATAAAGCATTCAAGAAAGTTCAGCATCCTTTTCTGATGAAAGCAGTTCAGAAAATAGGAAAAATGAGACATTTATTAAATTGATGGAAGCCACTTACAACAAACCAAAAGCCAACACCAGTAGTGAATGAAGTAAAACTGAAAGCATTTCCATTTATAACTCAAATCAGATAAAGATGTCCACTATTCCATTTCGATTAAACATATTGTGGGAAGTTCTAGCTGATGCAGTCAGGCAAGACAAGGATATTAAGGGTATTAAAATGGGAATAGAGAAAGTCAAACTCTTATTGTTTGCTGGTGATATGATCTTAGAAAAAGACTTTCATTGGTAAAAGATTTAATTTTAAGACAGAAAATAATAAAAACTCTAGAAGAAAGTGTGGCAAAAACTCTTCACACTATCAGCCTGGGAGAAGATTTTATGAGGAATACTTCCATTGGCAATTGAAACGCCAAAAATAAATAAATGGGACATGATCAAGTTAAAAGTTTCTGCACACCTCAGGGCACAACTAAAGCAAACAGACATCCTTCAGAATGGGAGAAGATATTTGCATGCTACTTATCTGACAAAAGGTTGATAACTACAATGTACAGAGACCTGAAGTTAATCAACAAGAAAAGAGCAAACGACCACATTTATTGTGGGCAAGAGACATGAGTATAACCTTCTGTGAAGAAAAGATATGAATGGCCAAGAAACACATGAGAAAATGATCATTATCCCTAATCATCAGAGAAATGCAAATTGACACTACCTTGATATGTCACCTAGACCTAGCTCGAGTGAGAATAGCCCACATCACAAAGTTCCAAAGCTGCATATTCTGGTGTAAATGTGGAGGGAAGGGAACACTTTTACACTACTGATGGGATTGCAAACTAATATGGCCTCTATGGAAGAAGTATGGAGAATCCTTCCCTAACTAGAAACAGTAAAGTAAAATCTCTAATATCATCAGTCAGAAACGATAAAGGAGAAATGACTATAGACACCTCAGAAATTTAAAAAATCCTCTATGATTACTACAAAAATTATATTCTCAGAAATATGAAATTATGAAGGAAATGGGTCAATACCTGGAAGCATGCCACCTTCCTAGACTCAACCACAAAGAATTAGAAATTTTGAATAGACTTGTATCAATTGCTTAAATAGCATCAACTACACGAAATCTCCCCCAAAAAAGGAAAGTCTGGAACTAGATGGCTTCACCTCAGAATTTTACCATAACTTTAAAGTGCAACTAGTACCTATATTATATCACCTTTTCCAAAACATAGAAAAGGAAGGAATACTTCCCAACACATTCTATGAAGCAATTATCACATTGATCCCCAAAGCAGGAAAGGATCCAAGGGAGGAAGAAAATTATAGACCAATATCATTAATGAATATCAATGCAAAAATATTCAATAAAATCTTAGTAATCATAATTTCACAACAAATAAAAAAAATGATACTCCATGATCAAGTTGGTTTTAGTCCATGATTAATTTCAGCATTTGTAAATCTGTGGTAAGAGAAGGCAATCAAGGATATCCAAATGGGGTCAGAGGAGATCAAATTCTCACTTTACACAGGTCATACGATCCTATCCCTGGAAAATCCCGGGGACTCAACGACAAAACTCTTAGAAGTGATCAAGGAATATAGCAGCATCTCCGGCTACAAAATCAGTACTTACAATGAAGTAGCTTTTATATATACCAACAATAGTCAAGCTGAAAATATAGTGAAGGACTGTATTTCTTTTACAGTAGTCCCAAAGAAGATGAAATATCTGGGAATTTATCTATCAAAGGACATGAAAGATCTTTTTTAAAGAGAATTATGAAACTCTGAGGAAAGAATAGCTGGAGATGTTAACAAATGGAAAAATATAACTATGCTCATGACTGGGAAGAATCAACATTGTTAAAATGTTTAAACTACCCAAAGCAATCTACAGATTTAATGCAATCCCTTTTAAAGTACTATTGTAATACTTTAAAGAACTTGAAAAAATAGTGCTTCATTTTATATGGAATCAGAAAAACCTTGAATAGCCAAGACATTACTTAGAAATAAAACCAAATCAGGAGATAACACATTATCAGACTTTCAGGTGTCCTCAAACTACAGTCCAGCCCACCTAGCACATTTGTCCAGCCTACTGGGTGTTTTTGCCACCACTTCCTGTCCTGCTTAGCAGCCAACTCATCCTGGGGCCCACATTCTGGCCCTCCAATGGTCAAGGGACAGTGAATTGGCCCCCTGTTTAAAAAGATTGAAGACCCCTGCCTTAGGCTATACTATAAATCTATACTGATCAAAATAGCATGGTATTTGCACAAATATAAAGAGATAGATTTATGGAACAGAATAGAGAACCAAGAGATGAACCCAACCACTTATTGTCATTTGGTCTTTGATAAGCCTATCAAAAACATTCAGTAGGGTAAATGCTTCCTAACAAATGGCGCTAATTGAACTGGGTGGTGACCTATAGATGAGTGAAACTGGACCCCTACATTTCACCATTAACAAAAATCGATTCTCACCAGATAAAAGATTTAAACTTAAGTTATGAAACTATAAGGATACTAGGAGAGAGTGCAAGGAAAACACTTGAAGAAATTGGCCTGGGAGAATATTTTATGAGGAGGAGCCCCTAGACAACTGAAACAATAACAAAAATACATCACTGGGATCTTATCAAACTGAAAAGCTTCTGCACAGCCAAGAGCACAGTAAATAAAGCAAATAGGCAACCTTCATAATGGGAGAAGATTTTTGCAGGTTATGCTTCTGGCAAAGGTCTGATAGTTAGAATCCACAGAGAACTCAAACTTATCAAGAAAAGAACAAATAATCCCATTTCTAAGTGGGCAAGAGACTTGAGTAGAAACTTCTCTGAAGAAGACAGGTTCACGGCCTACAAACACATGAAAAAATGCTCATCATCTTTAATCACCAGAGAAATGCAAATCAAAACCAATTTGAGATATCCAATTCTAGTAAGATTAGCCCACATAAGAAAATCCCCAAACTGCAAATGTTGGTGGGGATGTGGAGAAAAGGGAACACTTCTATTGTGTTATTGGGAATGCAAGTTAATGCAACCTTTTAGGAAAGATGCTTGGAGAATACTCAGGAACTAAAAGTAGACCTACCATTTGATCCTGCAATTCCTCTACCAGGTATATACCCAGGTGATAAAAAATAATTTTACAACAAAGACATTTGCACCGGAATGTTTGTTGCATCCCAATTCATAATTGCCAAGACATAGAAATAGCCCAAGTGCCCATCTACCCATGAATGGATTAACAAATTGTGGTATATGTACACCATGGAATACTATGCAGCCATGAAAGATGGAGACTTTACATCTTTTGTGTTTACCTACATGGAGCTGGAAAATATTCTTCTTAGTAAATTATTTCAAGAATGGAAAAAAAAGTATCCAATATAGGGCAGTGTCTGTGGTGCAAAGGAGTAGGGTGCCGGCCCCATATGCTGGAATTGGAGAGTTCAAACCCAACCCCAGCAAAAATAAATAAATAAATATATAAAATATCCAATATACTCAATACTACTATGAAATCAATATATAATCACCTATACATTCATATGTATGGTAAACCATAATTATAGTCCAGAAAACAGGAGGTAAGAGATGGGAGAGGGGAGTGAAGAGGATGGGGAAGGCTGGCAGGAGGTAGGGTATTTTGGGGAACCTAACCTAATGTGCATAATGCAATGGTATATTTCAAAACTATTAAGAAAGATATGTACTTATCTTACCACAAGATACAAGTAAACGAGGTGATGGATGTATTAATCCATTGGATGTAAGCATTTCACATTGTATATCAAATCAGTATATTGTATCCCATAAATGAATCAATTTACATAGTTATGATTTAATAAAGAAAAAAACCTACTGAACTGTACAATTACAATGGTCAAAGATAGTCAATTTATGTTATGTGTGTTTTTTTTAAACCACAATAACAAAATCACGAAGTTAATAAAATAGTTCCCATGCCCTCAAAAAATGAGAACATTTGGGTATAACATGGGCTCATTTTATACCAGTGCATAAGCTGGATATGTATAATATGTCAGACAATTAATTTTCCAGACTCATCCTAGGAAAAGTTCTGTGTACATCATTGCTGAATATAGCTACAGTCACCTTTGAAGTGCTCCCCTTGGGAAGCTATGTACCAATGCCATAGCATAGTCCACCATTGAAAGCAATTTTGTAACTCTTTTTCTGGAATGGCAGTCAGAGCTCTTTCCACATGAAGGATGACAATTAAGTTCACAAACTAATCCCAGAAAAAGTTCTCTGAGTGGTTGCCTAGGCAATGGCATTAGTTAATAGTGTCCCAAGGGGAGAAGTTCAAAGGTGACTATAGCGATTTTCAGCAATGTGGTATGCAGCACTTTTTTCAGAATGAATTAGTGAACTTAGTTGACTGACCTCATAGATGCATGCTCATAGCTGCCCTTTGGAGTATATTCTACCTTCAATTAAGAAAAAAAAAAAACTGTACTCATTGTAAAAGCACTGAGTTATGAAGAATTCTGTAGAAAAGTTATCAAGATGTTAGGTAATACTCAATCAAATATGCATGACTTTGTTGCTTTTGTAGAGGCTGAATGGTAGAGATGAGCTGAAAGAGATGGACTTGGATCTTAGAATGTAAGAAAGACTAAAGCCTTGTCTGAGGTTTTCAGGATATAACAATGAGAGGATAAAACAAATCTCATGATAATTTTGCCTGTTTATTCCATGGGTAGTAAAGGCAGTTTCTTCAGAGAACTGGTATAGAGCTATTATCGCCCTTCTTATCTTTGAACTTAGCTCTGACTGTAGAATATATAATATTCAAATATCACATATTCCATAAATATTTATTTATACATGAATAAATATTTATCTTATACATGAATATATAAATTGTTAGTTTTTAAAGATGCTTAAAAAGTTTTATTCTAAAGGGAATACTGGATTAGAAGTCAGACAATGAAGGACGTAAAGTCCCATCTTTCTTTATGGCTGCATAGTATTCCATGTTGTACATATACCACAGTTTATTGATCCATTCATGGATCGATGGGCACTTGGGATTCTTCAATGACCTGGTAATTATGAATTGGGCTGCAATAAGCATTCAGATACAAATATTTTTCTTGTAATGTGGTTTTTGGTCTTCTGGATATATACCTAATAAAGGAATTCATGTTTACATGGATGGAGCTGGAAAATGTTCTTCTTAGCAAAGTATCACAAGAATGGGAGAAGAAAAAGTATCCAGTGTACACAGCCCTATTATGAAACTAATTTATAGCTTTATGAAAGCTATAACCTAATTATAGCCTAAGAATATGGGGAGGGGGGAGGAAGGAAGAGGGCTGATGGGCTGAGGGAGGGTGATTGGAGGGATCGCTTGTATGGTTTATCTTAAAAAGGTACAAGTGAATCTTCCTAAGAGTAGAATATAAACGTCTTAACACAATAACCAAGAAAATGACATAAAGGCTATGTTAACCAGTTTGATGAAGACATATCAAATTGTATATGAAAACACCACACTGTACCCCATGATTGCATTAATGTAAACAGCTAACTTTTAATTAAAAAAAAAGTCAGACAATGATGATATTTGTCCAGGATGTCTAAGGATCCAGCCATGACAGTTATTTGAAATTTGGCATTTGGCAAGTCACAGCCCATGAATAAAATAGTCATCATCTGTAAAATGGTAATATTGTTAATTAAAATAGCAACAACAATGATAACACCTGGATAAAATTAGAGAATTCTTTTTGATGCATTCGTAAAATGTATGACAATGTAAAATGTAGTGTGGCATTATTTTTGAGACTTTGATACATAGCTTGTTTTGTATTAGGTACTGTGGGATTAAAAAATTATAATTTTCCATTTATTCTTAAAGCAATGCACTATTATGTCTAATTTTAAGATTCCCTTCTTTAATTTTATAAAAACTATTAGTGACAAGAAATTAGATAGATGGATGCACTTAGATATTAAATATCAATCTCTAGTTATAGTTTGACAAATTCAGTAGATTGCTGACTACAATCTTGTGCAGTCTTGATAAAAATTTTGTGGAAATTGCTTTGTTTTGTTTAAATGTATAGAAAGTGCTGTGAATTACTACTAGCTTTTATATAAAGGTAACTCAGGACACCTGATAATTATGGGATCTTATTATAGTATTCTATAACAACTACAAAGGAGGTCCAAGACTGGAAATTGAAAGCCTGTGATGTACTTCAAACATTTTGAATTTTGAAGATGTCTGTTTTATTTGAAAGAATATTCTAGTGGCATTTCAAAATGTATTTTTGTATGTTAAAGTGCACCTTTAGAATACAAGATGTTCCTCACCAAGAAGAATGTTATAGTTATAACTTTTATGTCAGTCTCAATGGACCAAGGATGATCTGGGTTTTGCTGGGAATTCATCATGATCTGCAGGTTTTTAAAGCAAATGAGTGGAGATAAAACACTTTGAAGCAAAAAATTTTGGATAATTTTCATAGGCCAATGAGTAAAGACATAAATACATGATAGAAGTGATGATGGTGTATTATTTAACTTATTGCTTTTATTATTCAATAGTAGCAGTAGATTATTCAAAGGTTTTTAAGTTTATTTACCAAATGTTTTTGTTAGTACTCAAATATTTATAAGCCATTATCAATCAATCACTCAAACTAAACACACAGAAGTATTAATAATATCAAAATACCTTTTCATGTGTATTAGAAAACATAAACACTTGTTAATATGGCTCACTTATTTGAGTTTTAGAACACTTTCTTAGCAGGCATCTATACTTATTGAGCTGGTAAATGGGAAAAAAGAGCTGTCAGCAGTGATGCACCTGAGTAAGAATAATGCTGAGTACCAAGATGATCAGTGGATATCAAGCTGACTAGTAGGTTGAGAGATATAGAGGAAAAATAACCAGAGGCTAACAAAGACTTGCAGAAACCAATACTATAAGTTCCACAATCCCATCTAACATAATGAAGTGATGGAGCCTAGGTAGAAAGATGCTGAAGAGAAGTAGTACTTAGGTAAAGTGCATTCAGTCAGTCTAGTTTTCTCAGAATTCAGCTGAGTTCTAAACTCAGATCACCTCAGAAATACCATCAAAAATTCCTCATAGTTGACCATTTTATTGTAAATCTGCAGAGTTGTCTACAATCTTCTGTTTTAAAGTTGCCATCTCAGCTCTTGTCCAAGCAAAATGAAACAGCTATCTCCCCAGCATTTTCCCTCACCTAACATAAATAAAAGCTCTATATATCCACCTAGTACATTTGTCGTAGCAATACTTTTGAGAGCATTATCTACTGAATTTCTCTTTTAGGCTTACTGTGAAAGCAAAATTAAGAATGTCTTCAAGAGGCTACCTATCTTTCTGATAATGAACAAGAGATCAATATTCAGTTTGACTAGTGGGAAGTTTAAAATTAGAGACTCAATATAAGAATGATACAGGTCTTCATGTCCTGAATATTAATTTCTCTGTTCTGTTCTTGTGCTGGGTATATTCTTATTTGAAATGTCTATTTTCTTATTCTTTATGCATAATTAATGTTTATTTAATCTCCATATTATCTGTTTTCAATCGTCGCTGAACTCTTATATTCCTATCAATAGTATACAAGGTTTCAAATTCGCCACATCTTCATCAACATTTCATTTCTGTTTCTCTTTCATTCTACTTTTTAAAAAATAGTGGTCATCCTAACAGGTGTAAAGTAACATTCACTGTGATTTTGATTTGCATCTCTCTGATCATTAAGGTATCAAACATCTGTTCGTATACCTGATGGCAATTTGTATGTCTTCCTTGGACAAATGTATATTCAACTTCTTTGATCTTTTAAAATCAGGTAATTTTTTATACTATTAAGTCATAAGAGTTCCTTATATATTTGTGATATTAACTCTTCATCAGACATGATTTCATAATATTTTCCAATTTTGTTAGTTGCTCTTCCATTCTGGTGATTGTTTACTTTGCTACGCAAAATCATTTTTGTTGGATGTGATCTCACTTGTCTATTGTTTGCTTTTATTAACTGTGCTTTTGATGTCATATCTAAGGGATCATTGCCAATACACTGTCATAAAGCTTTCATTCTACCTGAATTTTTTTCTAGTTTTACAATTTTAGGTTTTACATGTAAGTATTTAATTCATTTTGAGTTATTTTTTTAGTATAGTATAAGATATAGCTACAAGTTCATTCTTTTGCACGTGGATACCCAGTATTCCCAGCACCAGATGTAGAAGAGACTATCCTTTCCCTGTCATGTTTTCTTGGAACCACTACTGAAGATCAGTTAATATACATGTAGGTTTATTTCTGCCTTTCTATTCGTTTCTGTTGGACTATATGTAGTATCTCTGTCTTTATGCAAGTACAATACTGTTTTTATTACTTTAAATTTGGAATATGTTTTGAAATTAGAAGTTGTGATTTTGTCACCATCTTTCATCTTCTTTCTTGAGATCATTTTGATTATTTGGAGTTCTCTGTAGTTCCATAGGAACTTCAGTATAGTTTCTTTTTTATTTTTATAATCATTATTACAGGGATTTTGATAAGAATTGCATTGAATAAGTAGACAATTTGGGCAGTATGGACATATTAACAAAATTAAATCTTCCAATCTTTGTTCACATGTTGTCTCTCCTAAAGACGTGTGGTTTCTAGAACTTTCAGTACTATGCTATAGAAGTAGCAGAATAGACATCTCATCTTTTTCATGTTCTAGGGAAACATCTTTTAAATTTTTACTAATTTCTATATGAGCGGTGGGCTTCTCTGTATGGCTTTTGTTATGTTGAGGTAATTTCCTTCCATGCCTAGATATTTGAATGTTTTTATAATGAAAGGATGTAAAATGTTGTCACATGATTTTCCATATCTCTTTGGATGATCATTTGATTTTTATCCATCATTTTATTAATGTGATGTATCATAATGAATTATTTCATATGTCAAACCATCCTTCTATCATAAGTCACACATGGTCATGTTATACAATTCTTTTAATGTGCTATTAAATTCAATTTTCTAGTATTTTGTTAAGACTTTTTTTCATTTGTGTTTGCTGATAAGAGATATTAGACTGTAATATTCTTTTTATGCAGTACAATGTTCTTTTTTTATTATTGGGGATTTATTGAGGATACAAAGAACCAGGTTACATTGATTGCATTTGTTAGGGAAAGTCCCTATTATAATTGTGTCCTGCCCCAAAAGGTGTGTCACACACCGTGATCCCCCATCCTCTCTCTCCTTCCCTCTCTCTGTTCCTCCCTACCCCCATAATCCTCACTCCTTGCCTCTTTCTGCTTTCTTCTTCTCCCACCCCCCACCATGTACTAAGTCATTAATTGCCCTAATATCAGAATTGAGTACATAGGATTCTTGCTTCTCTATTCTTGTGATGCTTTATTAAGAATAATGTGTTCCACTTCCATCCAGGTTAATACAAGAGATGTAAAGTCTCTATCTTTTTTAATGGCCTAATAGTAGTTCATGGGATAAATATGCCATAGCTTATTAATCCATTCCTGGGTTGGTGGGCATTTAGGCTGTTTCCACATTTTGGTGATTGTAAATTCCGCTGTAATAAACAATTTAGTGCAAGTGTCCTTATGCTAAAAGGATTTCTTTTTCTTCTGGGTAGATGCCCAGTAATGGGATTGCAGAGTCAAATGGGAGGTCTAGTGTGAGTTCTTCTAGGGATCACCATACTTCTTTCTAAAATGGTTGAATTAGTTTGCAGTCCCACCAACAGTGTAAAAGTATTTCCTTCTCTCCACATTCATGCCAGCATCTGAGGTTTCAGATTTTGTGATGTGGGCTATTCTTGCTGGGGTTGGATGATATCTGAGGGTTATTTTGATTTGCATTTCTCTAATAATTAGGGAAAATGAGCATTTTTTAATATGTTTGTTAGCCATTCATTTTTCTTTTTTTAGAGAAGTTTTGATTTATCTCTCTTGTCCAGTGATATATGGCATTATTGGCTTTTTTCATGTGGATTAACTTGAGTTCTCTATAAATCCTAGTTATCAAGCTTTGGTCTGATTCAAAATAGGCAAATATCCTTTCCCATTGTGTAAGTTATCTATTTGATTTGGTTGTTGTCTTCTTAGTTGTACAGAAGCTTTTCAGTTTAATAACGTCCAATTTGCTTATTTTTGTTGTTGCCATTGCCACAGAGGTTATTTTCATAAAGTCTTTCCCCAGGCTGATATCTTCAAGTGCTTCTCCTATGCATTCTTTGAGGAATTTTATCATTTCATGACTTAAATTTAGGTATTTTATCCATCTTGAATCAATTTTTGTAAGTGGAGAAAAAAGTGGGTCCAGTTTCAGTGTTTTACATGTGGATATCTCGTTCTCCCAGCACCATTTCTTGAATAGAGATTATTTCCCCCGGTGTATGATCTTGTTGTGTTTATGGACTATTAGGTGGCTGTAAGACATAAGTTTCATTTCCTCATTTTCTATTCGATTCCAGATGTCTTTCCCTCTGTTTTTTTTTTTTTTGTGCCAATACTATGCCTTATAGTATAGCCTAAATTCTGGTATGCTGATGTCCCCGGCTTTGTTTTTATTACTAAGTACTACCTCTCAGCTGTATGAGTTTTTTTCTTATTCCATACAAAACAAAGAATTCGTTTTTCCAAGTCTTGAAAGTACAATGCTGGTATTTTAATGGAGATGGCAATAAATCTGTAGATTGGTTTGGGACCTATAGACATTTTAACAATGCTGAATCTTCCCAGCCATCAGTACGGTATGTTCTTCCATTTGTTTGTATTGTCATGGTATTTTCTTCTATTTCTTTTCTTAGAGTTTCATAATTTTCTTTATAGAGGTCCTTCACCTCTTTTGTTAGGTATTTCATTTTCCTGCTATGGTGAAGGGGATTGTGTCCTCAATTAGCTTCTCTTCTTGGCTTTTTTTGGCATATACAAAAGCTACTGATTTGTGGACACAGATTTTATATCCTGAGGCATTACTTTAGTTTTTGATCACTTCTAGGCGTCTTTAAACTTTCAAGTTTGAAGGTGCAGTCTTTGGGGATCTCTAAGTATAAGATCATATCATTCGCAAAGAAGGAGAGTTTGATCTTTTCTGCTTCCATTTGGATACCCTATATTTCCTTCTCTTGCCTGATTGCATTAGCCAGAACTTCCAGCCCTATGCTGAATAGTAGTGGCGCTAGAGGACAATCTTTTCTGGTTTCAGTTCTAAGTGGAAAAGCTTTCAGTTACAATCCATTTAGTAAAATATTAGCTGTGGGTTGGTTATAAATGATGTTGATCACTTTAAAAAATGTGCCACCTATGCCTATAATCTTCAGTGTCCTAATTAGAAAAGAATCCTGGATTTTATCAAATGTTTTTTCTGCATTTATTGAGAGGATCATATGGTCTTTGTTTTTGCTTCTGTTGATTTGGTGAATTATATTTATGGACTTGTGTAAGTTCAACCAGCCTTGCATCCCTGGGATGAAATCTACTCAATCATGATGTATAACTTTTTTGATGAGAATTTGTAATCTATTGGCTAGGATTTTATTGAGAATTTTTCCATCTATGTTAATTAATGAAAGTGGTCTGGAGTTCTCTTTTTATTTGAGAATTTTTCCTGGTTTTGATATTAGGGTGATGTTTGTTTCATAGAATGTGTTGAGGAAGATTCCTTCCTTTTCAATTTTTGGAATAATTTCTGCAGAATGGGAATCAGCTCTTCTTTGAAGGTTTGATAGAATTCTGGTGTGAAGCCATCCAGATCAGGGCATTTTTTGTTGGGACATGTTTTAGTGTTTCTTTGATCTCAGTGCTTGAAATTGGTCTGTTCAGGAGATCTATTTCTCCCATGCTAAGTCTAGGGATGGGGTTTGATTCCAAATATTGATCCATTTTCTTCACATTGTCCAATTTCTGGGCATAGAGTTTCTTGTAGTATTCAGAGGTAATCTCTTGTATCTCTGAGGCACATGTTGTTATTTCCCCTTTATCATTTCTGATTGAGGTTACTAGAGATTTTACTTTTCTATTTCTAGTTAGTCTGGTAAAGGTTTATTCATTTTATTTACTTTTTTCAAAAAACCAATTCCATTTTTCATTAATTTTTTGAATGATTATTTGTTTTCTATTTCATTATTCTCTGATTTAATTTTGGATATTTATTTACTTCTGCTGGGTTTAGGTTTAGGTTGTTCTTTTCCCAATTCCATAAGATGATTTGTGAGTTTGTTCATGTACACTCTTTCTGTTTTTTGGATATAAGCATCTAAAGTGATAAATTTTCCTCTCAGGACTAATTTGCTGTATCCCACAGATTTTGGCAGTTTGTGTCTTCATTATTCTCATGCTCAAAGAAGTTAATGATTTCCTCTTTTATGTCTTCCTGCACCCAACTGTCATTCAGCATAAGGTTGTTTAATTTTTGTGCCTTTGTGTAGGGTTGAGTTTTACCTTTAATGCCTTGTGGTCTGAGAAGATACAAGGTAAAATTTCACTTCTTTTGATTCTGTTGAAGTTTGTTTTGTGGCCTAGGATATGATCAATTTGGGGGACTGTTCCATAGGCTCATGAGAAGAATGAATATTCTTTAGCTTTGAGGTGGAGTGTTCAATATATGTCTACCAAGCACAGTAGTTTTAGGGTTACAATTTAGTGCTTTGTATCTTTGTTTAGTTTCTGTTAAGAGGATCTGTCCAGTTCTGTAAGAGGAGTGTTAACGTCCCCGGCTATTATGGTGTTATGGGATATCCTATTGCTTAGAGTAATTGAGGTCTATATTAGGAATCTAGGAGCATTTAAGTTCGGTGCATAAATATTTAGATTTGCAAGGACTTCTTGTTGTATTTTTCCCTTGACCAGTATTAACTGTCTATCTTTGTAATTTTTGACTTTAGTTACTTGTATCTGAAAATAAGTTTGCAACCCTCTTTTCTTCTGAATCCTGTT
Organism: Galagoides demidoff; assembly: GCA_963574575.1. Classification (NCBI taxonomy): domain Eukaryota; kingdom Metazoa; phylum Chordata; class Mammalia; order Primates; family Galagidae; genus Galagoides; species Galagoides demidoff. The sequence continues at coordinate 7,252 of CAUYQV010023047.1, read as the reverse complement.
TGACTTGAAAATTGTCTTCTAATCCTTAACTTTGAGTTTTAATTTGTCTTTTGAGGCTAGGCATGTTTCCATGTTTCCAGCAGATGGAAAATAGATGGTTTCTGTTTTTTTTTTTTTTAACCAATCAGGCAGTCTATGCCTCTTCAGTGGGGAATTCAAGACATTAACATTTATTGAGATAATTAATAAGTGTGGTGGCATTCTATTCATCTTATTTTGTGGAAGTCCATTTCTTAGTTTTATCTTTTGCATTATTTTGGAAGCTATGTTCTGTCCTTTAATTTCTGGGTGCTTACTTTCCTGGTGATCCATTGTGATGGTAAGTGTGTGAAACAGGTTGAAGCATTTCCTGTCTTGTGGCAAATTTCCTCAATGTTTGCTTATCAGTTAAAGCTTTGATTTCTCTCCATCAATTTTAAAGCTAGCTTAGCAGGATATAGAATTCTGGGCTAGAAATTGTTTTGTTTAAATAGAGTAAAGGTAGACGACCATTTTCTTCTACCTTTAAAAGTTTCTTTAGAGAAGTCTGCAGCCACCCTAATGGATTTTCCCTTGTAGGTCAATTGGTACTTACTCCTGGTGGCTTAGAGAATTTTTTCGTTTGTCTTGACTTTGGATAGGTTCATCACAATGTGTCTTGGAGAAGCTCTATTTGAGTTGAGGTGACTTGGGGTCTGACATCACTCTCAAAGGACTGTATCAGAATCTTTGGTGATACTTGGGAAATTTTCATTTGTAATATTGTCTAGTATGTCTTCCAGTCCTCTGGGGCATTCTTCTTCTCCTCCTGGGATACCTATAACTTGTATGTTTGAAAGCTTCATGAAGTTATATAATTCTGTCTGTTCTGCTTTCTCTCTGTTTTTTTCTTGTCTTTAACTATCTGAGTTGTCTCAAAAGCTTTGTCTTCTCCCTCTGATTCTTTCTTCTGCATGGTCTAATCTGCTATTGATACTTTCTACTACATCTTTAAGTTCCCTAATTGACTGCTTCATTTCCTTCAATTCTGCTATATCCTTTCTATGTTCTTTATATCATTCATCTCTTAATTGATTCTGTTTTTGAGTTTCCTTTTGATTATTTTCCACTTTCTCAGCAATTTTCTTTATTGATTTTATCATCTGTAGTTTATATTCCCCTTCTGTCATTTCTAGCATTTCTTTATAGGTGGAATCGTCTGTAGTAACTATGTTATGATCCTTTGAGGGTTTGCTATGGTGTGGTGTTTCATGTTGCCAGGATTTTTCTGCTGTTTCTTTCTCATGAGTTATTTCTTTTGTCTGCTCCCTTGTCCTAATTTTCTTTTCACTACCTCTTACACTTTAAGTTACTCTGCCTCTGACCTAAGGTCTTGATGAGTTCTTTTGGTACAGGATTAAATGGATGAGAAGATTGAAGAGCAAGAAGGGAGAAAATATACAAAAGAAAAAAGAGACATTTGAGGGCATCAGTAAAAGGGAAGATTGACAAAAATAAGAGAGGCACAGAAAGAGGGAGAAAAGAGTAATAAAAGTGCACAATAGGGTATTTTGACCCACATCTTTAAAAAAATCCCAACCTCTGGTGGTGCTGGGTTAGGTGGTTCCCTCGAGATCAGTAGCTCTTTATCAGCCTGAGTAGACATGGTACTCCACCTCCACCAAATAGAGAGGAAAAACAAAAATAGTATAAGTCAAACTAAACCAAACAAACAGAAAACCTTACAGGATAAAAGTGGGGAGAGAGTAAACAATAAAAGGAGCAGAAAAACTAGCAAAAATTAAGTTCTTATTAAAAAAGGCAACAATGGAAAATTATATTTACTGTAGAAAAATGAAGAAAGAAGAAAAATTAGAAAAATTTATGAGGGAGAAGTTGAAATAAAAAGAAACACAAGAAAAAAAATAGTATATGTATCTTGCTAAATATTGTCTGGGCAACGGGTGATCTTCTGTGGTGTCTAATGCTAATCACAATGCTATTACAGGTGTTTAAGATGGAGACTGGAGGCCTCTGCTGACTTCTTTGCCCTCAAACCCTATAGGGTTGAGAACTTTAATCTCTCCTCAGCCCACTTAAAAGACACTTTAAACCATTAACCTTGGCTAAGCAGAGGTTTTCCCTGGAAAGCATGTGTCACTGGGATCTCTCCTGAAGTGGTTGCCCTCTTATCAGGTGCCCCTCAACCAGCCTCACTTTATACCCCTGATGGCTGAGAATACAAAGCAGCTCTGCTATTGCCAAATACCAAAAACTCTGCTCTTCCCCAGCATCTCAGTCCTGGCCTTTGACACTGTTCTCAGTCACTAGATCACTCACCCAAGGTCTCCCAGCCTGGGCTTCACTCTGTGACCCTGAGGGTAGAGCCTGCAGAGCATCTCTCCCATGGTGGGTGCAGGGCCCACAACTGAACAATGAAGGCTCCCTTACAGTCCAGTGGCTGAGTTCTGGACTCTGAAAAATGCTTAAAGTCACCCACACTCTTCTCCCAAGGGAATTTAATTGAGTCCCCAAGGAAAAACACACACACACACACACACACACACACACACACACACACACACGAGAAAGGCCTTCCCTGTCTGCAATGTAGCTGCTTTTGTAGCTACAGCTGTGGTAGCTGCCATGGCCTCTGACCTAAACCAACCACTTGCTTTTGGGGTCCAGAAGTCTCTCACTGTCTCTCTGCATCCCCAAAAGGATGTTTCTGGGCAGATACCACAAGGCAGAGGTGCCTAGAGTCTTCTCTCTCAATCACACTGTGCCCAGTTGCAAAGAAGCTGTTACTAGGTCACCATCTTGCTCCACCCTGTGTAGCATAATTTTCTGATTTTGGTGTCAGGGTAAGGTGACCAGACATCCCACTGTTGGCAGAACAGCCCCGATTTTTAACAATTTGTCCCACATCCCACAGTGTTTTTAAAAAGTCCCGATTTTTGGAAAGAATGCATGTCAAGCTAGGGAACAGCGGGACAAAAGAAAGGGAATATACACAGTTTTCAGGTTGAAAACCTGAAAAACACAAGAAACCAAAAACACAGTTTTCAGCTGAAAAGGTTAATGTAACTCCATTTGGGAATGAAGAGGTTAATGTAACTTCATTTGGAAATGAAAAGGCTAATGTAAAGTCCCTATACCCCTCCTGGGTAAGGTCACCCAGTTGGACCAGCACCCTACTCCTTTGAGTCACAGGTGCCACCCTATAATTTTTTTTAATGTATTATATTTGTAAATTGTACTTATGTTGAAACTAAAAATATATATATTACAATACTATTTTTGTGTTCTATGAAAATTTTTCTTGCTCCATATAGACCAAATTTTAAATTAAGAACACCCCCCACCCTGGTCAATGGTGTCCCGCTTTACCAACGTTAAAATCTAGTCACCTTGTGTCAGGGTAATGCTTGCCTCTTAAAATGAATTTAGAAGTGTTACACCTTCTTCAATTTTGTAGAAGTGTTTGAAGACTGATGGTAATTCTTTAAATGTTTAGTTGGTATCACCAATGACGCCATCTGGCTCTTTTCTTCATTAGAAATTTTTTTAATAACTGATTCACGTCCTTACTAATTATTGGTCTCTTTTGATTTTCTATTTCTTCATGACTCAGTCTTGCTATGTTTTGTATCTTTCTAATTTTTGTTATTTATTTTATTCTGCCTGCTTTGGGCTTAGTTTGTTCTTCTTTTCTTTGTTACTTAAGGTATAGAAATAAGTTGATTTTTTAAGATCTTTTTTATTGTAGGAATTTAGCACTATGAACAGTACTTTGGGTGCTGCTTTTGTTGAATCCCATAGGTTTTTGTATATTATGTTTAAAATTACATTTGTCTATATTTAAAATCATACTTTCTAATTACCCTTTTGATTTCTTCTTATACCTTTTGGTGTTCAAGAGTGTGTTGTTTACGTCTGAATATTTGTGTGAATTTTCTAGTATATCTTCTGTTTTTGATTATTAGTATCAGAAAACTTACTTGGTATGATTTCAATTTTCTCAAATTTGTTAGAATTATTTTATGACATAACATGGTATATATCATAGAGAATATTCTATGTGCATTTGAGGAGAACACCTATTCCCCTACATCTGGTTACCTATTTTTAGTCTTTTTGACTAATTTTAAAAACTGGTGACAGTGTGTTAATATGTGCAACACTGAAACAGAATATTCATTAATTTCTAAAATAGTTTTTATATTTTTGAGTTTTTGCTTTACATATTTTGATGCTATGTTTTTAGAACAGCAAGATTCATTGTGCAACTGACCTTCTATCAATAAAAAATGACTATGATACTATAAGTCCATTTAGTTTTGTATTTACTTCTGTGTAAGCTATTAACATTAACATTGTAAGCATTTTTCTTTTTTGTAATTTCCCAGTATATATATTTTTGTCTATTACTCCTTTTGTATCATTTCCTTTTTTTAGCATTTATCTTCTGAATATCATAAAGTGATAACATATTTCTCTTATCCCACACAATTTATCTTTCAATAAAGATTTAACTTCTTTACATTTATTTTCACAATTAATAGGCTTGATTTTACTTTGTACTTTGTAATCAACATAAGTTCTTTTTCCCTTTGTAGTATAACTTTTTAAAATTTCTAGTTCTTGTATTTTAACTCTTCTCTCAGTTGTCTAGTGTTCATCTTTTAGATATTTCTCATTTATTATCTGAAATATGGCATAACAATATGATTCTGGTTGCCTTTGTCTATTGGCTTGATAGAATGTTTTCATTGATTTTTTTATCAAAACTTTGTGAACAAAAGTTGCTTATAGTATAATATAATGTATTCTAGGGAACTATAGACTATCTTCAAAAGAAGAATAACTCAAATTGTATACTAATATTTTATTCCTTTTTGAATATATATTTGAAGAGTTCTCTTATTAAATCCTGAAATGTGACCTCAATCCCCAAATGTTAAGAACTACTGCTCAAGCTAATATATCAATGTCTTCTTGATTGTTCTGTGGAAAACAATGGTCTTCCCATTACTGTTGATAATCTGCTAGATCAATTCTGTTCTTTTTGTATTCATTGGTTGCCTATAGTAAAAGTTCTTAAAAGTTTGTTATAATTTTTGAGATTTTGTATTATTTTCTTATTTTAGTATGATTTCTTTGCATGTATACTTTAATTTTGAACCATTCTCTCTTTTAGGGCTTTTTGGTACAGTTACAGGGAAACTCTATTTTATTGTCAATCATTGATGATAGTGGGTACATTTATTCTAAAAATTTCATATACTTCTTATCAAATAATATTTTAATATGTATATTATCTTTTGGGTTTTCCTGATATTGTTTCATTTCCTTATTGTCTCAGGAATTGTTCAGAAGCTCCATCCCAGTTTTAAAAATTCATTCTTAATTCAGTAGATATATATTGAGGCATGTTGTTTTTTAGAAAACAGGAAAGTTCCAATTTCTATAAATTTTCTCACTGTTATTTAGGTGATGGCATCTTTCTTAAGTTAAAACTGACTCTAACTCAATTTTCAATTCTTTTAGTTATTTGGATTCTATTAAGATGAATTTGAATATAATCTAGTTATAGATTTTAGATTTCTTTTAAAGTTGAGAATTATATGAAATTTAAAATTGTTATTTAAATAGTGTTTGTGGATATCTACATGCACAATACACATTCTCCCAAGTGGTCTTCCACTATTCATCCTTGGTTGTAATATTCCCCTTCAACCTTGGCATACTAGTACACAATTGACTGAATTCATCTCTCCTCTACTTGTCAAGCAACATTCTGGTAGATGTGGGTTCTAAATGAAAATAGAAACTAAATGAGGGATGTCACAGCTGAACTCTAGCTCTGATTAGTTTGAAATATATTTACCTCCTTCATGTTTACATGGATGGAGCTGGAAAACATTCTTAGTAAAGTATCTCAAGAAAGGAAGAAAAAGTATCCAATGTACACAGCCCTATTTTGAAACTAATTTATAGCTTTCATAGGAAAGATATAACCTAATTATAGCCTTAGAATATGGGGAGAGGGGAGGGAAAGGGGAGGAAAGTTGGGTGGATGGGTAGAGGGAGGGTGATTGTTGGGGTCACCTCTATGGTTTATCTTACAAGGGTACAAGTGAATCTTTCTAAAAGCAGAGTATGAATGTCTTAATAACGAAGAAAATGACATGAAGGTTATGTTAACCAGTTTGATGAAAATATTTCAAATTGTATATGAAAACACCACACTGTACCCCATGATTGCATTAATGTACACAGCTATCATTTAATAAAAATAAATAAATAAAATAAAATATATTGATCATACTTTTGGAAGATGGCCATCTGATTTTCTGGTCAGTGTAGTACTTCTGCTCCAGAGTTATACTAAATAGTAAAAGTCAGTAAACTTTTCTGTATGTGAGTGTGTGTGTGTAAAATCTCACATGATTTGTTTCAGATGGTTAAGAGTGAAGTTTTAAATTTTTTTTTCATTAAATCATAACTGTGTACACTAATGCATTTATGGGGTACAATATGCTGATTGGATATACAATGTAGAAAGCTTGCATCAAATTTGTTAACATAACCAACACCTCACTTATTTGTTGTGGTAAGACATGTATATTCTTCTCTTAAGAACTTTAAAATGTACCATTGCATTATACATAATAGATGAGATCCCACCAAATATCTTCTCTCTCTCCTCCTGATTTCCCCTGTCCCTTCCCCTTTCCTTCCTTTGACCTTTTTCTTTCTGAACTATAGTTTTCTTTTATCATTCATATGAAAGTGTAGGTGATTATATATTGATTTCATAATAGTACTGAGTATATTGGATACTTTTTACCATTCTTGAGATACTCTACTAAAAAATTATGCTCCAGCTCCATCCAGGTAAACATAAAAGATGTAAAATCTCCACCTTTTTATGGCTACATGGTATTCCATGGTATACATATACCACAATTTGTTGACCCTTACCTTTCAACATTAACAAAAATTGATTCTCACTGGAGAAAAGATTTAAACTTAACAAAGGAAACTATAAAAACACTAGAAGAGAGTGCAGGGAAAACGCTTAAGAAATTGATCTGGGAGAATTTTTTTTAATTAATTGATAGCTGTGTACATTAATGCAAACATGGGGTACAGTGTAGTGTTTTCATATACAATTTGAAATATTTTCATCAAACTGGTTAACATAGACTTTATGTCATTTACTTAGTTATTGTGTTAAGACATTTATATTCTAGTTTTAGAAAGATTCACTTATACCCTTATAAGACAG
>CAUYQV010023044.1:0-10040 GCA_963574575.1 Galagoides demidoff | reverse complement strand
CTGTGGTCCCAGCTACTTGGGAGGCGGAGGCAGGAGACTCGCTTGAGCCCAGGAGTTGGAGGTTGCTATGAGCTGTGATGCCATGGCACTCTACCCAGGGGGATAGCTTGAGGCTCCGTCTCAAAAAAAAAAAAAGAATTGCTTTTGGCTTCAACAGACAATAGGGGTTTAGTTTTTCTCTTTGGAAAGGAATGCCCCAAGTAGGCTGCAGTGGCTGAAAGGCACCAGCAGGGATAAGGTGCCTTGTGCTTGTGCTCCTGCTCTACCACCTCCATGACCTTTTGTCATGCTCATGGTCACAAAGTAGCCTCTACATCTCCCAGCTTCAATTCTGGTTTATCAGAGAGGGTAAAAATCAGGAACAGTCACATGGAAGATAGATAGGCATAGGACATACTATGGGGGAGGGAACACAGAATTTCCATGCCCTTTCTAGGTATACCAACCTCCCAGTGCCTCCATGTGTACCAGCCCCAAAGTTTCAATATATGGAGTTTTTATTCAGCTGCAATACTGACTTGCTAGACTAGTTGTTTTCCTGGCACAACAAACTTTAAGCTCACAATTGAAGCATATATAAACGACGTTTGAGATATTACTGTAATTGTTAAGTCACGTATATATATTTTTTCTGAGACAGAGTCTCACTACGTCACCCTCGGTAGAGTGCTGTGGCGTCACAGCTCACAGCAACCTCTATCTCCTAGGCTTAAGTAATTCTCCTGATTCAGCCTCCCAAGCACCTGGGACCACAGGTGCCTGCCACAATGCCCAGCTATTCATTGTTGTTTGGTAGGCCCGGGCTGGATTGAACCTACCAGCTCCAGTGTATGTGGCTGGTGCCCTAGCCACTGAGCTATAGGCGCTGAGCCAGTTAAGTCATATTTTAAGTAAAACAGGGTTTTGTAAGCCAGAGTGAGACTGTAACAGGCTTTTACAACATTAATTCATTCAATAATTTATTGATTGTTTTATATCCCAGGCATTGTGCTTAGTACCAGGGATACATGTAGGAATAACAGGGTTCTTATCCTTAAAAAACTTAGTCTAGTAAAGAGGCAAGTATATAAATAATACCCTCTCAGATAGAGGAGGGATGCACCAGATGCTCTGGAAACAAAGATTCAGCTAGTTTAGATCTGGGAGTATTTGAATTAGGACAGTGGAGAAGTCTTCTAAAGAAGGAATTGATGATAGAATTGTGTCTGGGTGAATAGGAGTTCAGGATGAGAAAAGAGAAGTTTATATTAAGCCACTGGTTCTCAGAACTTTTTTTTTTTTTTTTTTGACACAAAGCCTCAAGCTATCCCCTGGGTAGAGTGCCGTGGCATCACAGCTCACAGCAACTTCCAACTCCTGGGCTCAAGTGAGTCTCCTGCCTCCGCCTCCCAAGTAGCTGGGACCACAGGCGCCTGCCACAATGCCCAGCTATTTTTTGGTTGCAGCCATTATTGTTTGGCGGCCCGGGCTGGATTCGAACTCAGCACCTTAGCCACTTGAGCCACAGGCGCTGAGCCAGGTTCTCAGAACTTTATTGTGCATGCATCAGAATCACCTGGAAGACTTGATTTTGATTTTTTTGTTGTTCATTCACAAGTATTTATTAAGCAACTTTTTATGTGTCAGGTATTATATTTTTATTTGGATTTTTTCATTTCTGTAATTTATAGTTTTAGAAGTTAGCTAAGTATATTTGCAAGACTATCTTCAATTATCAAATGAAAATCACATTTACCCACTTTTTTCTCGTTTTTTTTTTTCATACATTTACCCACTTTTTTTCTTTTTTTTTTTTTTAGAGACAGAGTCTCACTTTATCACCCCTGGTAGAGTGCCATGGCATCACACAGCTCACAGCAACCTCCAACTCCTGGGCTCAGGTGATTCTCTTGCCTCAGCCTCTCGAGTAGCTGGGACTACAGGCGCTTACCACAATTCCCCACTATTTTTTTGTTGCAGTTTGGCTGGGGCTGGGTTTGAACCCACCACCCTTGGTACATGGGGCCGGCGCCCTACTCACTGAGCCACAGGTGCCGCTCAACTTTTTTTCATTCTCTTAAAATTTCAGATTAATATGAGGGTGCAAACCATTAGGTTATATAATTTACACATGAAAGCTAAAACACAGAATTATAGTTGTGTCTTACACCCAGGGAGTGTGCCATATATCTGTGCATTGTACCCATTGGGTAGGAAGCCATGGAGCTCCTTTCCCACCTCCCCCCTTCTTTAATTTAATTGAGCTTTTCTCTCATACGGATCTGTGATTGTTAATCGCCTAGTTTCAAATTGGTATTGAGTACATGTGATGTTTGTTTTTCCAATCTTGCGATACTTAGGAGAATGTTCTTCAAATCCATCCAGGTTGTTATAAAGGATGCAAAATTTCCATTTTTTTTTAGGGATGAATAGTATTCCATGGTACACATATGACACAGTTAATTAATCCATTCATGTGTTGATGGGCACTTGGGTTGTTTCATCTTTGCAATTGTGAACTGAGCAGCTATGAAGATTCTGGTGCAGATGTCCTTGTGGTAAAATGTCTTTTTATTCTTTTGGGTAAATGCCTAGTAGTGGAATTGAAGAGCCAAATGGTAAGTCTACAAATTTTAGGCTTGGCGCCTGTGGCTCAAGCCACTAAGGCACCAGCCACGTACACCTAAGGTGGCGGGTTCGAATCCCCAGCCCAGGCCCGCCAAACAACAATGATGGCTGCAACCAAAAAATGGCCAGGCGTTGGGGCAGGCGCCTGTAGTCCCAGCTACTTGGGAGGCTGAGGCAGGAGACTTGCTTGAGCCCAGGAGTTGGAGGTTGCTGTGAGCTGTGATGCCATGGCTCTCTACCTAGGGGGATAGCTTGAGGCTCCGTCTCAAAAAAAAAAAAAAAAAAAAAAAGTCTACAAATTTTAGTTCTTTGAGGAATCGCCAAACTTCTTTCCATAGAGGCTGTACTAGTTTGCAGTCCCACTAACAGTGCCTGAGCGTTCTCTTCTCTCCTTCTCAGCACCCATACTAGGAACTGTTGCGTTGGGACCAGGAGATGTGGCCCATTCTTACTGGGGTTAAGTGATATCTCAAAGTAGTGTTGATTTGCATTTCCCTGATAATTAGGGATGATGAACATTTTTTCTTGTGTTTATTGGCCATTCTGTCTTCGTGTCTCTTGCCCAGTTTTTAATGAACTTCGCTCTTTTCTTGCTGATATGCTTGAATTCACTGTAGAGTCTGGAGATGAGGCCCATGTCGGATTTGTAGCACATAAATTTCAACTATTCTAAAGGTTGTCATTTTGCTTTGTGGATTCAGTGCAAAAACTTTTTTTTTTTTTTTTTTTGCAGTTTTGGCTAGGGCTAGGCTTAGACCCGCCACCCCTGGTATATGGGACTGGCGCCCTACTCCTTGAGCCATAGGCATCGCCCTAATGCAAAAACTTTTTAACTTGATCAGGTTCCATTTATTTCTTTTTGTTGCATCTGCAGCTGCTAGTGGGGGCTTCTTCATAAATTTAATTCCTAGACTAGTAAGATCAAGAGTTTTCCCCACACTTCGAGGATTTTTATTGTTTTGTGTCTAAGATTGAGATCTTTATCCATCTCGAGTTAATTTTTGTGAGTGATGAGAGGTGCAGGTCAGGTTCCATTTTCTTACATATGGCTAACCAGTTCTCCCAGCACCATTTATTATTTTATTTTTGAGACAGAGTCTATGTCACCCTCTGTAGAGTGCTGTGGCATCACAGCTCACAGCAACCTCTAACTCTTGGGCTTAAATGATTCTCTTGTCTCAGCCTCCCAAGTAGCTAGGACTACAGGCGCCCGCCACAGTGCCCAGCCTTTTTTTTTTGTTGTTGTAGTTGTCAATGTTGTTTGGCAGGCCTGGGCCAGGTTCAAACCCACCAGCCCTGGTGCATATGGCCCATGCCTTAGCTGTTGAACTACATGCGCCAAGCTCCAGCACCATGTATTGAATAGGGAATCTTTTCCCCAGTGAATGCTTTTTTTTTGTTTTTTTGGGGGGTTTTTTTGAGATAGAATCTCACTTTGTCATCCTGGGTAGAGTGTCATGGTGTCATAGCTCACAGCAACTTCAAACTCTTGGGTTCAAGTGACCTTTTTGCCTCAGCCTTCTGAGTACCTGGGACTATAGGTGCCTGCCACAATGCCTGGGTAGTTTTTCTATTTTTGGAAAAGACAGAGTCTCCCCCTTACTAAGGCTGGTCTTGAACTGCAGAGCTCAAGCAATTCACCTGCCTCAGCCTTCCAGAGTGCTGGGATTATAGGCGTGAGCCACTGTGCCCAGCTCTCAGTGAATACTTTTGTTTGCTTTGTTGAAGAGTGTGTGGCTATACGAGACTGGTTTTCCTTCTGCTGGCTTTCCACTTTTCCTTAATACCCTTCATCATTTTTGCCTTCCATAATCTGAATTCCCTTTCTGTCATTTCCACAATTTTTCTGTAGTTGGGATCTTCTGAGGTAGCAACATTATTATCCCTTGTGGGAGATGATTTGGTTCGATACTTCATGATGGCAGTGACTTTTTGTTGTTTCTTCCTTTCATGATGCTTCTTTTTTAACTCTGGGTATATTCTTCTTCTTCTTCTTCTTTTTTTGAGACAGAGTCTCAGTATGTCACCCTCGGTAGAGTGCCGTGGCATCACAGCTCACAGCAACCTCCAACTCTTGGGCTTAAGCGATTCTTTTGCCTCTGCCTCCCAAGTAGCTAGGACTACAGGCGCCTGCCACAGTGCCCAGCTATTTTTGTTGGTGGTGGTGAAGTTGTCATTGTTGTTTAGCTGGCCCAGGCTGGCCTTGGTGCATGTGGCTGGTACTATAACCACTGTGCTACAGATGCCAAGTCTGGGTATATTCTTCTTATCGAGAGTTTAAAAAATTTTTTTTCCTAGGATAATAAGGAGGTGCTCCAGTATTAGAAAAAACACAGCTGCTTTTGCATGTGAGCCTCCAAGTCTGGAAATTGACTTTCACATCTTGAGGCATGTCAAGATTGGTTTTCCCATTCTGAGAGTGAATTCTTTGCAGGTGGGGTGCTCCAGTGAACAGTGACCCAGGCCAGAGGTGTAGGCCGCTAATAAGGGCCCTGTAGCCTAGCTCTGAGACCTCTATCAGTGAGGTAGGGGACATGCCCCCTTGATCCAGATTGTATGTAGAGACTGAAAAGTGGCATCAAGGTAGGGGCAGGACTACCCTAATCTGTTTCACAGAGCCGAAAGATGGCCACCTGTACCTGGAAGGTGGAGCTGAAGTCAGTTACACAGTAGACCCCTGGAAAGCCACACCACTCTGGACCCTCACAGTCTTTAGCAAATTCAGGGTCTCTGGCAGCAGAGCCCTGCTCCCCTTATTATTTGATAGCAGCCTAGTCACCTGCTCCCGGGCTCCATGCCCAGACCTGCCTGTATTCCAGAAGGGAAGGCCTAACCAGAAGTTGGTGGCTCTGTCCCTCTCCCTCCAGCCTCTGCTAGCAATTGACACCCTACAATCCTGTGAGTGCCTGGCTCACACACGTTTCCCTCTGATCATTCTGTTCATGAGGATAGGCCCACCCAGGAATCAAACTAGATACCAGTCTACTCAGGAAGGGAACAGTAGGGGGTGGCAGTGATCCATTGGCCGTTCCCTGAGAAGCTCCAAGGGTAGGCTCTATCCTGGGTCTCGGCACTGCACCCCTCTACCCGCTCTTCATGCTGGTCTCCCTCCCTTTGCTTTAGTGTTACTAATGTCCCAGTCTGCCACTCTACCTTCCCAGTGCTTTTTCTGAGCAGGACAATCTAGAATGTGGCAGTTGGTCCAGGTTTTCCAGCCTTCACAAGAGAACACCTCAGTTGCTTTTAGAGATGTTTTTACTTCCTGTCTCCAAAGTTGACATTGCTGCTCTCACTGGACTCCCAACCTGCTGCTTCTGCTGCTTTCTCCTTCCTCAAAGTTCTCCTGCCCTGATTAGAAGACTTATTAAAAATCAAATTGCTGACCAGGCACAGTGTCTCACGCCTATAATCCTATCACTCTGGGAGGCCAAGTTGGGTGGACTGCCTGAACTCATGGGTTTGAGACCAGCTTGAATCAGAGTAAGAGACTCAATCTCTAAAAATAGCCAGGCGTGGCTCAGCACCCATTGCACAGTGGTTACAGCACCAGCCACACACACTGAAGATGGGGGTTCGAGCCCGACCTGGGCCAGCTAACCAACAATGACAACTGCAACAAAAAATAGCTGGGTGTTGTGGTGGGTGCCTGTAGTCCCAGCTACTTGGGAGGCTGAGGCAAGAGAATCTCTTAAGCCCAAGAGTTTGAGGTTGCTGTGAGCTATGATGCCATGGCACTCTATCCAGCATGACAAAGTGAGACTCCGTCTAAAAAAAAAAAAAATCAAATTTCTGGGCTCTATTCCCAGAATTTCTGATTCTTAAGGTCTGGGATGGCCCCCAAGAGCTTACGTTTTTAACAAGTTAATAAATATTACTGTGCTTTGGAGCCATTCTTTTTAATTGATTTGAGCCACACTTTGAGATAACCATTGTTTAAAGTAGAAGTAGCATCTTATACAAGTACATAGTGACATAAAAACCTGGTACATTCAGAAAACCTAAGTAAATTTCAGTATAAAGATACAGTAAGAGTTAAGGCTGAAGAAGTAATGGTGGTACAGATCAGAAGAACCTTACATATTGACCAGGAATTGGATCGTTGTTCTTGATAGTTTTGAGCATGTAGCATGCATGACGTGAAGCAGCGTGTGGACTCATGAAATAGTCAGATGCCTTAAATTTTTTTCTAGAATTATTAGGTGGAGTAAAAATAAATAGAAATATAATTAATAGATAGGCCTTAGCCCCAGAGGCCTTAACATAATTTCAAGAGAAGTTTATAATCAGTGTCTTACTTCTGCCCTTTATAGTTTCTCTTAGGCTACAATGGAGTTTACTTTGTTCTTTATACTGCTTGTCTCAAGGCTGTAGCTTCATAATTTATTATTGACTTTTCATTTCTTGGGGAAAACAACTTGGGATTTTTATAAAACTCAGATTTGGGTAATTTTGAAAATCATAATATTTTCTTCTAGTTTTAGGAAAATATTATTTTTATATTAACTGCATGAATTGTTTTCCGTAACAGTGAAGAATGTACAAACAGGACGAAGTGTCCCAGGAGTGAAGATGTTTTTTGGGCATGAGATTGTGAATGGTGAGTTTCATCTTCCCTGAATGCTGGTATTGGGATTTGCAGTAGTGGTAAAGTCACTGCTCTGCCTAATCCGTTATTTGAAATAAAACGGGGTATTGTCCTGTCATTAGTATTACCATGAACTCTTAAAGTTGGTATTCAAGAGTTGACCCTTCTCTTACTGTTGCTGTGGGTACTGGACAAGCAGAATAGGCTTATAGAACTATAATAATTTTGATTTTATAATGTGAGGTCTGCTGGTGCTCGTCTCTAGAGACTTGGCTAGAGGGCAGTTGGGAATCTAAACAAGAAGGGATTATCTTGCTAAAAAAGCTAATTAAATGCTATAGTTCCATTCACAAATTCCTTATCTGAAACCTTGGGGCCAAATGTCTCAGTATCCAGAATTGGTCTGGATTTTTTTTAAAACTTAACATGAGGCTCAGTGCCTGTGGCTCAATAGCCTAAGGCGCCAGCCACATACACCTAAGGGGGCGTGTTCGAATCCAGCCCAGACCGCCAAACAACAATAATAGCTGCAACCAAAAAAAAAATAGCCAGGCGTTGTGGCGGGCGCCTGTGGTCCCAGCTACTTGGGAGGCGGAGGCAGGAGACTCGCTTGAGCCCAGGAGTTGGAGGTTGCTGTGAGCCATGAAGCCATGGCACTCTAGGGGCTCAGTTTGAGGCTCTGTCTCAGAAAATTAAAAAAATAAATAAATAAAACTTAACACGAATATATTGTTCATGTTACTTGAAGAAGACCTACGCGGTACTCTTAAATGTAACACATTTTTCCAGAGATAATCCTATAAGTGGTATAAAATAGGACTATAAATGTCATCTCCAATTAAGTTTTGCTGATAAAAGACTTACAACAAAATTTTTGGATTTTGGAATTGCAGAAAGTAGCCCTATTCTCTGTTTATGCCTAGCTGTAGGGACTCATCTGGTTAGTGTGCTTCAGCAAGTCATAGGATAAGACAAAGTAAGAACTTTTCTTGTTTTCAGGGACCCAGGAACTTGCTGCTTCTACCCTCCAAGGAGGGGTAAAAATTGGTGCTGAGTGGAGCAGTGGGAGCTCTGGGGCTTCTTAGGGCTGTGCATTTCTCCCCATTAGGGCAAAGGAGAAGAAAAGACTTTTATAGATGAGAAATTATTACTGCTTGAAAGATTGCTTTGCTTTGTGAGAAAACTAGAATTTAGAAAGAGATGAAAATTTCACCACATTAATGACTGTAAATCCAGAGCCATTGCAAATTCCACAAGTTTGAACAGTTTTTCTCACTGAGAATGCTACCGTAAATACTCTTTGCCCCTTGAATATCTTTTTATAATGATAGTAGTGGAATTTCTAATTGTGTTTTAACTATTAACCTTTGAAATTAACTATTAACTGAGCTCTGGGCTGACTCAAACCTAGGCTATGGAAAGAAGCAAAGAAATCACTATTACCATTCATCTCCCTAACTCAAAAGAAGGCTGATTACTGACCAGCTTTATAATCTTTATCTCTTCCTAAATTCTTTTCCAGGACTTGGTCCTTTTTCATAATTTTTTTTTTTTTGAGTCAGAGTCTCATTTTGTCACCCTCAGTAGAGTGCCATGGCTTAAGTATAGCTCATAGCAAGCTCAAACTCTTGGGCTTAAGTAAGTCTCTTGCCTCAGTCTCCCAAGTAGCTGGGACTATAGGTACCCACAGACTATTAAGCTACAGGCTATTTTTTTAGAGACAAGGTCTCGCTCTGGCTCAGCCTAGTCTCAAACTCACCAGCTCAAGCAATCCACCCATCTCGACCTTCCAGAGTGCTTAAGATTACAGGTGGAGCCACTGCACCCGGCCAAGGAACCTCAAATTCTTGGCTTAAGCCAGTGGTTCTCAACCTGTGGGTCCCGACCCACAGGAACTGTATTAAAGGCTTGCAGCATTAGGAAGGTTGAGAACCACTGACTTAAGTAATCCTCTTGTCTCAGCCTCCTAAGGAACTAGGACTATAGGTGACTGCCACAATGCCAGCTACTTTTTTTTTTTTTTTTTTAGAGATGGGAGTCTGGCTCTTGCTAAGACTGGTCTAGAACTCCTAAGCAATGCACCTGCCTTGGCCTCCCAGAATGCTAAGATTATAGATGTGAGCCACCAAGCCCACGTCTTGTTTATAGTTTTTTTTTGGCCTGGTCTGGCTTAGAACCCACCACCTCCGGCATATGGGACTGGTGCCCTACCCTTTTGAGCCACAGGCACCACCCTCTTGTTCATAGTTTTTAAGCTCAAGGGATAGTCATCTCCTTGTTTGCCCTGTTGCCCAATCAGCCATGGAAGGGTCTGCCCAAAAAAGCACTGTTGGATAAGAATTGTCAAGATGAAGGATAAGAATGGCAAATTAGCACTTTCACTGAATTTTCCTTATCTCTGCCCCAGATTCATCACTTCTAGATAATGCAGAGAAAAGAGACATTTGAAACAGTGGCTCTCTGAGAGGTTCCTTGAAAAGTACCTTAATATACTTTGCTGAATCTAAGATGTTATTAATTATATAGCATCCTATTGCCTTTTGCACCATTAGAGAAAAAGAAGCTGCCAGTTAAACTATCATATATTTATTGTAAATGGTAATGTCAGAGCTATTTATTTATTTATTTTTTTTTTTGAGATGTCTTTGCTGGGTTTCTTCACTGTGAGATCCCAAAAGCAGTAATACCCTAGTAACACTAAGCACATTAGCGCCCAGATCTTGATTTCTAAATACCATTTCACACTAAAAGGATCCAGTATTCCTTAGAGAAACAGCCAACTCCAGGTCTAGGGCAGGCAAAGTACAAAATATTGCACCCAGACTATTATGTAAACCTGCAACAAAGG
>CAUYQV010023041.1:0-29717 GCA_963574575.1 Galagoides demidoff | reverse complement strand
AATAATATTAATTATGCTGCATTTCACTAGGAGAGTGTTTTAAAACCATAGAGTAGGTCCCAAGTTTGCAATCACTAATAGAGAAAATTTCCATATTTAAGTAATAAAATGTTTTTTTAAATTTTTAAATATTTTTATTATGCAAGTAAAGGAAAGGTGGGGAATTTAAAATAAGTGTGTACTTGATATTTTATTTGAGAAAGTAATCCATCAACATCAGGTCTGATGGAAGTAGTTGCAATTCTCAGTGAGATCTCAAGGTGCTCATCAGGTATTTGGGTTCTAATTTTGCTCCTTAATATGCTTTAGTCTTGAAAATAGTTGTTCGCAACTAGTTTGTTAAGTGCTGCCAAAAAGCAATGACATGAGTAAGGCACTTTTGTGGAGTGAGGGATATTTGCCTCTGGGAAGATAAGATCTATCTATAAGTCCAGTAAATAGACATGATCGAACATTTCTTTAAGTTGAATGTCAGGTTGCAACTCTATGTATTACACTTGAAAATTGGCAGATACATGTTTATGTAGACAGAAAGTGGAGTCACAAATGCACCAAAATATTGATAATTTTCCCAACATTCTTGAAATCTAGTTTCAAATTCTTGTATCAAATTGAAAAGCAAGGCTGAATATTTTTTAGTGTTCACAGGATTGTGTTTAATTGACGTGTGAAAAATGCATAAAATTGTTTGTCTGAATTTGAGCTTGCCATGATTTCGGTTTCATTTAGAATTTTGTCATGGTTTGAAACATTGTGCTGATAAGCTAGTTTTCATTTTGAAGATGTATGTTTATCTCATTTAAATGAGTGGTTAAATCTGCTAAAAATGCTAAATCTGTAAGCCAGTTTTCATTGTCATATTCTGGCACAAATTGACTTTATGATACCATATACGACTTGATAACACGTTGCAAATCACAAACCACCAGTGGAAATCATGCAGAAAGGATCTGGAGGAGAGGACAGGTGAAGACCTGCCTCATAGGTGCAATGAACACTATTTGTTGGTGGGCACACATGATCCTGACACAGCATTATAAAACTATCCATGGAACAAGAGCATTTGTACCTTCCTAAAATTTTGAAATAAAGAAAGGAAAGTTAGAGCTATAATTCTCTCATAGAGATGGTAGAAGTCCAGTACAACACAAACAAAACAATAAATGACCCTTGGCCACTTCCCTTCCATAGAAACAAGCAACCAACAAATAAAACACTAGTCTTTCTTTTGAGCATCATCACTAATGCTTGATTGGATTGATTTAATTTGTTAGTTTAAAAAATTCTATTGTTACTTGTAGTTGAAAATAGTTTAATACTAAATGCACTTTCTTTTTTTTTTTTTTTTTTTTGAGACGGAGCCTCAAGCTATCCCCCTGGGTAGAGTGCCATGGCATCACAACTCATAGCAACCTCCAACTCCTGGGCTCAAGGGAGTCTCCTGCCTCTGCCTCCCAAGTAGCTGGGACCACAGGCGCCTGCCACAACTCCCAGCCATTTTTTTGTTGCAGCCATCATTGTTGTTTGGCGGGCCTGGGCTGGGGATTCCAACCGGCCACCTTAGGTGTACGTTGCTGGTGCCTTAGCCAATTGAGCCGCAGGCACCAAGCCTAAAAGCACTTTCATAAAAAATTAAATTTTAGTAAGTGGACATTGCAATGGCTAAACAAAAGAAATCTCAAAATCAGATAAGAATTTATGAAAACTTCATCCTCAATTCAACATGGACTCATGGCTATATAATCAGATTATTGTAATATTCTAAATTGTATTTTGTGCATCTGTTGGGTTTGGGGGAGAATAGCTTGGTTGGTCTCAATCTCCTTTAAAAGAATTTCCTTCTCTTGCATACCAAGTAGTACAATAGAAGAAACATTATGTGTGTGTGTGTTGTGTTTCTTTATAATTTCTGTCATTCCTATACTCATATCAAAAATTTGAGGACCTATTATTTGTTCACATGTGGACTGTATTCTAGGTATGGCAAAAAGAACATAATAAAATAAAGCCATAGGCCCTCACCATTGAACTCAGTAGAACGAATTATCTGTCTTAATCACAAAAACTTACACAAAAAATACAGAACAGCAATTGATAATTAAAAAGTTCAGTAATGCCTCCATTGTTGACTACCTGCCTACACTGACCACCTCTTTATCTTTGTGGACCGGATACATACCACACGTCCACATCAGTACACGAAACCTAGTTCCTTATGCTGACCACCTCTGCATGTTGAAACATTTATTACAGTCCCTTGAGTGGTTAATTAACAGAGGTTCTATATTTGGTATTATTGGAGTATAAACAAGAAGAAAATTGTGGGCTTTAATGAATTAATAATAATTTAGCTCTTGTGTAATAATTCTATCCATTTCTTACTGGCACTATAAAAATTACCACAACCTTAGTGGCTTTAAAAAATCTCATATTTATTTCCTTAATGTTCTAAAGGATAGAAGTTTGAAATCATTTTCAAGGTGTGAACAGGAGCTTCTGCAGAAAGAATCTTTTTCCTGCCTTTTACAGTGGCTGGTGGCCACCTGTGCCCCTTGACTCATAGCACCTTCCTCTATTTTCATCACCATGTTGCCTTCTCTCTAATATTCTGCATCCTCTTATGAGGACCTCAGTGATTGTAGCAGATAAACCCCAATAATCTAGGATAATCCCCCCACTCAAAATCCTTAACCTAGTTACATTTGCTAAAAACATTTTTTTAAAAGATTTTTAAATTAAATCATAGCTGTGTACATTAATGCAATGATGGGGTACAGTGTGGTATTTTCATATACATTTTGAAATACTTTCATCAAACTGGTTAACATAGCCTTCATGTCATTGCTTCGTCAGGTAACAGTCACAACGTCTGGGGAGTAGCTCATGGACATCCTGTGATGGGCATTATTAGCCTACCATAGTGACTGGTGAAAGGTGGTTTCATTTTTATGAACAGTTAGCTTTTAGGGTGGTAAAACAGTCATTCCTTAGGTACTTTAAACAGCTATTTGCAAAAAATAGCCAGAGAAAACTGTAACCTAAAACATTCTTTCTTTGTCCTTTAGTGCTGTACTTAAACTTCACTCATGGAAATTTATTTGTATATTATTTGATGGAACTTGATATTCCTATGTATATGTTAATTCTTCAATTTTGCCCTCAGGCAGGTTTCATGTAGAAACATTTCACCAGTTCAAATGAGGAAGAAAATAGAATCTTCAATTTATGTATTCACAGAGGTGACTCCCATTTTATTTTTCCCATATGCCTCACTACGGTTCTGAGAAGGAGATTTCTTCTGAAGTCATTACACTCTATCCAGTCTCTCTTTGCCAATTAATCCCCAGCATATCATTTTATATACCTGGCAGTCTGCCGATACTGAAGGTGGCTTTGGCTTTTGTTAAATGTTCATTTTTTCCAATTTTAACAAGATTCAGAGTTATTGCCCAGAAATTGTTAAAATATTATTCTTTAGTAATTTTCATACTTATCATTTTTCTTGTTTATTTATTCTGTCTGTGATTAAATTTGTATTTCTCCTAATTTCCAAAAAGTATTATTAAGTTAAACTTAAAATGTGTATTTCTTAGAATATAATAAAACAGAATTTAAATTATGGTCTAAATTTAGATTAGTGAATTTATCTCATTATATCCACCTATGTCTTATAAACCATACTTTCTACCTACAAAATTGGAAGACTAGAATGATATTGTGTATTATGTTTTTGTTTAATTATCTATTATTCATAGCCGTTATAATAAAATTGATAATTTTTTTATCAATTAATTCTAAATAATTTATTTCTCTACCAAAACCAACCAATAAAATTAAAATGGAGAATGACCACAACTCCAAGAAAAGAATTGAAGGTTTTCAAAAATATGTTCTCTCTCGAGGCACTGAGTTTAGATTATTTTGTCATATAAATCTATTTACTTATTCAAAATACCCTAGACATTTTGAAATATTTGTGTGCATTATATCATTAATATTAATGCCAACCTTATTTGAACATGAAGATGTAATATTACATTTCAAAATATTGCCTAACTTTAAATGTATAAGATATAGTATTTGTCATAGTTCTTTTGTGTTAGTATAACAGAATACCTGAGACTGGATAATTTATAAAAGGAAAAGCTCACACTTTTACAGGTTTGGAAGTTCAAGGTCATGGCCCTGGCTTCTGGTGAGGGTTTCAGTATTTCACCATAACATAGTGGACAAGACCAAAGAGGGGAAGTGAATGTGTGTAAGGAATGAAACCCAAGGGGTGCCTTGGATTTATAACAACTCACTGTAACAGGAACTAATTAGTTCACGCTAGAACTTACCTAGCTTTACCAGAACAAAAGCTCACTTACTAGCAACAGAATGGCACCAAGCCATTCCTGACTGATCTTTTCCCATAACCTAGACACCTCCTATTAGGCTCCATATTCAGGATTAAATTTTCACACAGCTTATGTTGGGCCTCTGATCATTAAATCTGTGAAATACGAGTGAAACAAATTGTGTCCCATACTTCACAATGGCCGCGAAAGATCATTACTTCATGCAACGTTATTATTATTTGTTGAATTTAAAAATGTTTCTTCAGCATAGGAGATTATTTCTCTATTAAAGGTATATTGGGGTACTTGTGTTTTAAAGCAAGAAAAATATTTCAAATTAATAAATGTATAACTCTGATTATCTGCAAAATGTTTCTACAGCAGTAACGTGAAGCATGGAAAATCTAACCCACGCACTAACAATTAGTATTATATTAAAATAATAAATATTTACAAAAAATGTAAATCCTTCTTGTTTTTATAACTAGAATGAAAGCCAGTGCATATATGCATTTGTTGGTGGTGGTGGTGATGGAGTTTAAAGCTACAATTAGCAGCAGTGTGTTTTAGTCAGAGAAAATATAAATGGACCTTATAGTGTATAAGTTGTTCTGAAAATTGATTTTATTTCCTTTGGAGTCTAAACTTATGATGAGTAAAATCCTCAGTGAATGATATAAAGTATGATGGCTACTTATATGAATATAGCCTCAATAATGTCTGGTTTTTACTGAGTGAAAGCACAGAACAATGAGCTTAAACAATTGATCTTTAATCCTTCCTTCCTGGTATTATATCACTAGATTAAAAAATGTTTTAACAGTTACATTAAGTTCAATTAAGTTTCACCTTTATTATTTTATTTATTTTTTAATTTTTTTGAGACAGAGTCTCAGTATGTCAATCTCAGTAGAGTACTGTGACATCACAGCTCACAGCAACCTCAAACTCTTGGGCTTAATTGATTCTCTTGCCTCAGCCTCCCAAGTAGCTAGGACTACAAGTGCCCACTACAACGCTTATCTATATTTTTTTGCAGTTGTCATTGCAATAGGCTGGGTTTGAACTGGTCCAGGCTGGGTTTGAACCCTTCAGCTGGTGCCATAACCATATATGTGGCTGGTGCCATAACCTCCGTGCTACGGGTGCCGAACTAAATTTTACCTTTAAATACCAATTTTAGGAATAACATCCCTAGGAAATAATATTGTCACATCAAAGCAGAATGATGTAGCTGGATGATTTTAAAGCGTTTTGGTCATAAGCTTTTAGAAGTCATTAGTGTGTCTTTCCAATAACAATATATATAGACAGATTTACTATAAACTTGCCTTTCTTCCAAGAAGGTGTAATTTATTATTATTATTGTTGACGTTGAGTACTTATACAATAAAGTGTAAATAATCTTCAGAAATAAAGTTTCATGAAAAATGTATATTACCTTTCTAAAATTGTCGTGCTTATTTTATAGACAGGCAAATTGATAAAACGTATAAGTCATTTCCTCGAGTTCAAAAACCTAATAATAGAATAGGAAACTAGATGACCCTTAGTCCACTGCAAAATGTGAAGTCACTGATCTAAGCAAGCAACAGAGAATTAATCCTTGTAGTTTGAATATTTCTAATTATGGGTTATTTAAAAAGGCATATGCAAATTTATTTTATATAATTTTAATTTTTTTTATTTCTGATGTTGAAGCCTATCCATAAAAATAGGGAGTTAAGAACTATATTACTCGTCAATTTTTGCAATGCTTTATTTCTAAAAGCAAACACTGTTCTCTAGTGGCAGCTAACATTTTTGAAAATATGACTTTGTCCTTCACATACATGGTAAATGGGTGTCTTTTCTGCCAATCATTTTTATTTTTGCTGTGTAAGCTAAAGGTGATATGGCTTATTGCAAAAGACGAGGGTCATCATGAAAATGAATTTCAAAATTACTTGATGTGTGTGAGCTATCAATTGTGAACAAAAGCCTTGAACATGAACAATGAAATCATAAATTCTTTTGCCATCTGTTCTATGTATAATAGAAAAAATAAAGATGAATGTGACTATGGATTGTATATGTTATCATCAATAATGCAATGTATTTGACCCAGGATAAGGGGAACATTGTGTTTGATATGCTGATGAGAATACATACTGTAGTTTTTATTGAAAATTATAATAAAAATTAGAAGAAACATGATATAAAAGGCATAGAAACTGCCTTACAGTAATAATACAAACATAGCTGAAATAAACTAAAATATGCAACGAAAAGTACTTACAGGTTTATAATGTAGAAATGAATAAATATTCATGATTTCTTGTAAATTTCTAATCCGAGTCCACATGATTTGGGAGTTCTTCACTATAACAAAGTTTGTTGGATATAACAAAGTATAAATTTACTTACTATTAAAAAATGGTAAAAATAACTATATCATTACCACCATGGCTGTATTATTTCAGCAAGGACCTCTCTTACTGATTAGATAACATCACTGCTCAACAATTAACAGAAACTTTAGTTAA
This sequence comes from Galagoides demidoff, assembly GCA_963574575.1. Classification (NCBI taxonomy): domain Eukaryota; kingdom Metazoa; phylum Chordata; class Mammalia; order Primates; family Galagidae; genus Galagoides; species Galagoides demidoff. The sequence goes on along the minus strand of CAUYQV010023041.1, from coordinate 22,852 downwards.
TGCATTATAATCTCTTGAAAACTGGGGAAAGCTCAAAATATTTAAGTGAGATTGAATATCCGGGAGAAAAATCACAATTTGTGTTTCAGAAAGTAATCTCTGAGAAAAAAAAAAACATAATATATATTGAAGCAATTACATTTAACTAAGCATCAAATTGTTCAGACAATAATGAAGGCACCACGTAAAAGAAGTTCACAGATGAATGAAAGAGAGGCAGGCAGGGGTGAAGACGCAGATGTATCAACATTATAGGAAACTGGATTGGTATTTCTACATAAGATTAAATAAGAACTGAAGAATGGGGAGCTGGATGAAAAGAAATGCTATGAGCAGAGTGCATCTGGGTAGCTGAAAGCTTAGGATTATGTGTGACCTTTGTTATCATCGTACAGTACTTGGGTGAAGCAATGTAGCATGTTGACATTGATCCAGTGAGAAAGTGCGTATATCGTGTGTGTCTTACAGAAGGCAAGAGTAGGGATAGAACGTTGGTTTTGACTGGCAATTTGATTAAAACATCTTATGTTAAACTTGTAAGCATTCCAAATTGTATATAAAATCAGCACATTATACCCCATAAATGCATTAATGCATTTTAAAAAAGATGTAAACAAGTATCAAATATTACATTGTTGAAATACAAAACAAATTAACAACAATAATAATAATAATAACTTGACCTAACAAAGAAAATACATGATAGCTCTTTTAAAGCATTGTTTTTCTGTGAAAGAAATCTGAATAATTTATCCTTTAAACATATTTCATTGCTTTTCAAAACATAAAATGTATTAATAGATGATTATATGCTCTGTAGTTAACTTGTGCACAATTTTAGAATCACTCTCTTTACCTCCAGGTGAGGATGTACTGGAATATGCTAGCTATTTCAATCTTTGTAAGAAAAATGCAGGTAAGATTAGAGTCATTAATATTAAAAATGATATAAACTGTTAAGGCAAGCAGAAACATTGCAGAATTTTCTTTCAATTTCACACTGACCTTTAGAATGATAGTTTTTCTAAAAGCAGAAATAATTGAAGGTTCAGGTATTTGTGAGTACATTTTACTTTTCAAGATTCCTTTAATTTACCTCGGAACCTAAGAACTTCGTGTCCAGCATACATGCTGTCTCATTAGCAGTTTAAGGAATTACCTCATTTTTTGGATATATAGGACTTCTGCTTTAAGTCAGCATCTATAATTGTACCATCTTTGGGGTGATGGAGAAAATAATAACTTTTTGTGTCATGTTTATGTTCTGTGGTTCAGATGTGGAGATGAGCTTGAAAAAGAAAATTGAAACACTGATTTCAGATATTCTTCTAAGAGTAAAATGTGATTTCACAGAGCACGTAATATTTTTACATGGAACCTCAATTTTCTGATGCATCAATCTTGAAAGGACTTCAATTGGCAAGGGGAGATAATCGAATCAGTCCTCTCTGCTGGTAAATATTTGAAACCATCAACTCTGTTTTGCTTTACATTATTCCCCTTTGTTCACCAGCGTTTGACCCTCGTAAAATGCCCTCTTTGATAATAAGTGTTTTTATCCATTAGAGAGATAGCCACTACCAATTTTCCTCTGTTTTATTTCATAAATAAGATGTTTTACCTTTACTTTTGCTAGAAGATGAGAAATTTGATGTTTAATCTAAATCAACTTCCTCACCTTTATTAAGGACACTAACCATCAGTATTCCTCTGAGTCATTGATTGTAAAAATGACTCAGTTGTTGCCCTTGGAAAAATATTCAAATAAATCTGGGGACTATATCACAAAATTTTGGTGCTCAGTGACTGAAAACTATAAAATAAAATTTTATTTGTAAATTGATTTCAGAGTTTACCCCACTCCTGTTTTGATAATGTTTTGTGTGTTTTCCTGGGGGCATCAATTGGTATGGAAATAATAGGAGAGTGGAATGTAAAATATTGCAGTGGAAGAAAAGTTTATTTAATATATAAGATTTGGTAAACTGAATTATTCTAGACAAGGTAGAAAACCAGCCTAGTATAGCATGCATAATATTTAAAGATATGATATAAATGTCACCTAATATTCTGAATGATATACAAGGTAGATGTAATGTTTGCAATGTAAAATAGTGTAGAAATTTATGGACATCGTGCATATGACATATTTTTCATATATTTTATAGTATATCATACTGGCTGATGAAATTAAATCATACTTTGTTAGAAACTTTCTAAAGTTTTATAAGCACACACTAATATGTGATATGATTTTCCAAATTTGATTACATTCATAATTGCCCATACTTTTCCAATGCAACTATTTTCACTTTTAAAAAATTACCCTTAACAAAGAACTTTTGCATCAGGAAAAAAATAAAAATGATGTTACAACCATACAATCTGATCCTTTACATAAGAAAAAAATTTTACATCATTAGTTATTCTGTGATTTTTATTAAATCAGTAAAACAGAAGCAATGAAGAGCATGAGTTAAAAGATTTTTTTTCTTGACACATAAACTTTCTTTACCAACAGTTATTTTTGAAAAAGTCATATTGCAAAAATACAAAATGGTGGAAATTCAAAAATCTCACATTACCTTTCATAGTAAAATTACAGTTATCAATTTGACATTATTATCACTTGGATATTAACAAGATATCTTAGTGATTCATTCCTGCTATCTACATGTTTTTAAATTATAAGAGCAAGAAAATAAAGTTAGAGGAAACACTAGCTAACTTATTGCCAATGCTAGCAAATCTTCAGATACAAGTTATTCAAGTCCTTGGTAGAAGCATGCGTAATTCTTTTTTTTTTTTTTAACATTTCAGAAAACATATGAAATGCAGGCTTGCTAAAAAATGAGACTAATAGCTAGAATAAATTCTATCTGTACAATAGTTCTTTTTATTATTATTATTATCATCATTTTTGTAGAGACAGAGTTTCACTTTGTCACCCTCAGTAGAGTACCATGGTGTCACAGCAACCTCTAAATCTTGGGCTTAGCTGATTCTCTTGCCTCAGCCTCCCAAGTAGCTGGAGCAACAGGTTCCCACCATAGTGCCCTGCTATTTTTTGTTGCCGTTTGGCTGGTGCTGGGTTTCGAATCCGCCACCCTTGGTATATGGGGCCAGCGCCCTACTCACTGAGCCACAGGTGCTGCTTTCTGTATATTAATTTTGACAATAATTATAGAAAATCAATGTTGTTATCTTTGCTGGTTTTATTATTTTTGATCTTAGTGATAATTATGATAAACTCTTATTCCTCTTGATAAAATATGACTAGCTCTAACACAGAGTTATGTATACCTAATGTATAAAAAGTTGAGATAAAGTTAATATTTGTCTTTGAATATGCAAAAATATCAACTATTACCTTCATTATATTTCTCTAATCCATGAAATATGGTTATATTTATCTTTCATCATCATCACATGAAAAAGATACATGTGATATGTACTAAGAACAGTAGATATGATATAAATTATATCACATCACATATATACAAGTCTTATTTCATTGGAGTGGTAGGGAAATTCACTGGAAATGAAAAACTCTATTGTGTGCTCCAAAATTGTGAGAGTTCAGTAGGTGTGTCAAGAAAGATATAGAAATCAAATATATAAGCATCCATTTAAAATATTTATATTCCAAGTTTCAATATAAATATTCCCTCAACATATTTATTAACAATATAGACATTCAAACATGACTGTGTGTATTTGACTACAAAATTAGAGGCCAATCATTAGTGCCATTAGAGAAAAAATTAAGTACAGTATGATGCAGTTTCTTTCATATCTAAATGTTTAGCTTGATGATTTTGTAGCACTATTGCGTACATTTGTTAAATATTATTTGGAGGCATTATAAGACTTAAACACTATTTTGGTTGAGTTGGGATGTTTATTCATAAGACTAAAGCAGTATACCCTTTTAAACCTGTGAGTGTAGAATAAATTTTCTCTGGAAAGAGTGTAAGGAAGGGAATCCAAAGTAATGGTACCAAATTAACTATGGCTGCCCACATAGAGGTCTTATTAGTGGCACTGTTTTCTCACATTTATTACCATCTCGACTTTGAGGTTGTGTTCTTGCCTCAGAAACAGACTATATTCTTCACCAAGGGTGGACCCATCTCTCAGTGGATGCATGTGTTCTATTAGCCTAATTCATGGAATCGGAAGGATAAATGTAGAGTCATAATGCATTGATAGATACTGAATAATTAAATTATTCTAGGGAAAGGGTAAATGTTCTTCTTTGGAAAACATTGAATAGACATTGCCAGTTTTGCATAAGCAACTCCTTCTTTTTTACCAATCATGTACAGGTGGGCTCTTTGCTAATCACTACACAATTCTGCAGTTGGGGCTTTACTACTGATACTTAAGATATAGAATAACTCATTAATGAAGTCAGGTAACTTGTCCCAGTTTAAATAGTTAGTAGATGGTATCACTACCACAAAAATCTGCATTCTAATAATTTCCCTGGCACTACCCTGGTGATCAAGTGATTTCTTTCTTTCTTTCTTTCATTCTAAACCCTTGTGTCAAGGGCTGAGTTTCCATAAATCGCAGGGAGGGATATATACTTTCTTTACAGATGTTAGGAAAGTAATTCATTTATAGTTAAACTTTATTGTTCTTAAAGCTATAACTTAAATTTAAGGCAATTTTATCTCTCAAATAATTCTATCTATTTTTTGTTGTTGTTGCAGAAAACAATATATAATCTATTTTTCAGGGATAGCAAATTGTAATCATTTTAAGTCCTTCTAATATAAAACAAAGCTATGCAATTACTGTCTTACTTCCATTAATAGAGTATTTTACGAAGGTTTTTCTTTTTCCTCTGAAAAATACAAACATTACCTTTCCAAATATTATAATCTGAAAAAAAAATCAATGGATTATAAATAAGTTAGCTTTTCCCAAGCTACCAATTTACTTCAATTGCAATATTCTAATAGCTTTCTATTTTCTCTTCCAGTATCCATCCTGGCCCCATCCCATTCATCACTCATGTTGGACTCAGGAGAAACTTCTATAAATGAAAATCATACACTGTCACTCTATTTACATTTTTTTAATGTTTATAATTTTTAGGAGAAGTAAATCCAAAATTCTTAAAATTATCTAAAAAGTTTGCATCATCTAGCTCCTGAATACATCTCATCACATGCCACATTCCCATCTCCTCTCATTTTTTAAATTTAGTTCATCAAATCTAACATGTTTTTCCCTGACTCAGAGAAAGAAGTACATTCTATTCATTCTGTCTAAAATATCCATAAAATTCTTTTAAAATCAAAATAATTGAAGGTCTTTTTTCATACTTTTTCTCAAACATTAATTCCTCTAGGAAGCCTTTAAAGATACTTAGAATTGATCTGGTTCTTTATACACACACACACACACACACACACACACACACATATATATATATACACACGTATATATATAAAGCTAAAAAATTACTGGTTTGCTCTATTTTTTGTACATGGTTAACTGATTTTGGTTAAAATTTTTGTTGTTGCACTATAGATGGTGCAACATCTATAGTACTTAGTCTTAGTACATTATTCCCAGGACCTGGCATATTGACTGGTATAATGCATTTTGGTCAACCACATCTTTTGCGTATTTGAATATTAGAATGTTCTAGAACATTGAATAGCAAGTGTAGTCACCCTCGGTGACATGATTATGGTATTTTAAAATGTTGAAAATTGGCTTTCTACTTGCACTATGGAATTTCTCTAGTTCATATTTTTTCAAAGTCTGTATTAAACACTAAAGGATTGAAATGTTCTCTAAGCTCATTGTTTTAGTACCTTCTGAAGTATTTACAGAAATATTCTTCTATGCAGCATCTGAGGAATGGTGACTATTAAAAACTCAAGGAAACAGAAAACAATAACAAATTTAAAAAACCAAATTTAAAAAACAAAACATAACAAAACCAAAACCAAATTAAAAAAAAAATTATAAAAGAGACTTTAGGAAAGGAAAAGATAAAAGTTTTGCCAGTATCATTACTGATGTTAATTAGAGTAACTCAATATAGTAAAAGTTGAGTTAAGGGACCGAAAAGTTAAGGTACTCTAAGCCAGCTTAGGTACATAAAAGTATAAAGATAACATAACTGCTCAACATTCAGCTATGTAAGGAATATATAGAGGTGACAGAGAGTTAAAAAATCAGAAATATGCAAAAGTAGATAACAGACAGCTAGACACACAGAGGAGAAGTTATAAATTCCTGGAAATAATGATTTCTTTCCCTCCACAGACCTTTCATTATGTTTTCTCTCAGATATTATTTATGATTGTGCCTCCTTACATCAAATTTCTATTTAATTTTCTGTATGACAGCATGTTAGAAATACAAGTAAAATAATTTGAAGAGGCTGCTACAGTGCTATCTAACGGCCAAAGTCAGATCTATTATTAGTCTGTAACAGAGAATATAAAAACAAAATTTCTTATAAAAAGAAAGCTATCAAATTAATAAAAGCACAGATTTTTTATTAGATATAGATATCTTCAAGTCATACAGGTATCTGATATTCATAAGGAAAACCAATTAAGAGAATAAACTGTTATGTTTAATGTGCACAATTTACTCAAGAAGATATGATACTGTGCAATCAATTTTCCAAACATATCTGCTGATAATTATTTGTTAATTACAAAAGGGGAAGGTGCTTAGAGTAGAATATTTTAGCTAAAATTTTGACTCTAAAATAATAAAAGTTTCCAGTAGTATTGGCTATCACGTGCCCTTAATTTCTTGGATTTAATGTAATTCAAATTTAATAAGTTCCAATTATAGTATACTAAATGCTTTCATCAGGATTTCTTATTAAATTAGCTAAGAACAAGAATTAATCACAAACTATTTTCAAAACAATAAGTTAAATCTAGACATAAAATTATAATTGTCTTTGGGGTCATTCATTCATTTGAAAATGTCTGTGAAATCCTTACTATTTAAAGAATAATGTCATAAGCAATCCAGGTATGAAAAAGATGTACATCATTCCTTAGATTTTTATCGGTGTCTGTGTAATTTGCCTCCTTAACCGCAAGTAAAGGTTTAAGGGACTGGGCAATAAGTATCTTATTCTTGTAAGCAACATATTGGGAGCAACATCAGTGTGTACTGGATGGTCTCTAGAGAATGCACTTGCAGGTGACTTCACGGGTTGAGAGAAGAGGGAAGGTTGACGTTGAGTGGCCCTTCATGACATAAGAAAAAGAGGAATCAAACTGATCTCTTGGGACTGGATTTCTATATAGATACATATCCATGTGACAAGGTTATACACAGAGTTCCAGAAAAGCTGCAGCTTCCTAAGATTCGACGTAAGCCACTTGGCTAGCAAAGAGCACTTTACCTTATGAATTAATTTATTCTGTCTCTTTGGGTCTTAGAGTACCTCTCTCTCTCTCTCTCTTTTTCCTGGTTTTATTAAGCCTGTCTCCTGGATGAACTTCTCATTTTTATTTCTGTTTCTGTTTTATTTTGTTTTTAAGGTGCATGTAATCAACATTTGCCCTGCCTGGCTTTGTTTGTAACTGCAGTATAATGTTGATATTTGTCTTTTGCACGGTCTTGAATCCCTACTGTAAGGCAGCCAGTCTAGCCAGGTCTGCGGGTGATTTGCATTCTTGCCCTCTGCGAAGGGAAATCTTAAGCTATTCTGTCTTTTGGCCAAGGAAAGTCCTGTGGTTCTTCTTTTTAGCATGCTTGATCAGAAGACCTCTGAGTGTACACAACTTTTCTTATCTTCATGGAAAGATTACTAATTGACTAGCTTTGTAGTCAGGGTCCACAGCCACGACCCAAAGGGCCCTCAACTCAGGGACTCTTCATCCCTCACTGAAATATGGGATTTCTGTATCCACTAAATACAGAACATGATTCATTAAGATTTAGCTTACTGATGTTCTTTGTCTCTGTCTACCCAGGCAGTACAGATATTTTTACTTCTTTATAACTAAGTTTTTGGCATAAAGACACTCTGATTGACTCTTTGATTTATTTATTCATTATTCATTCATTCATTCATTCATTCATTTTATGTTTTCTGTTAAACTTACCCTACTCTTTTCAGAATTTAAATTTGCTATCTGCGGCCAAGCCATAATCGGTCTGACTTTATGCTTTCTCCCATTGGTTCTATAGTACCAACCTTTCCAATCTTAGAAGAAAACACATAGGATTTCTTTACCTCCTGAAGGAATAAAAAGGACTACTTTTTTCATTATCTATGGTGGTCTTTCTAACTATAGTATGCAATAACACTGAACAGTCAAGTAGCCAAGCCTGCCTCTTGCCTAGAAAGCTTAAATATTTTGGATATTTTTTTAAAGAACACTGTTTTCATTGATGTATGACTGCTGACACTCCAAGTGTTTTCTAGGGCTGTGCTGTCAAATATATTAGTCGCTGGCCACAAGTGGCCATTCAGTAACCGAAATGCGCAACTTTTCACATTCAGATGTGTCATGAGTGTAAGACATACAATATATCCTGCAGACTTATGAAAAACATAAAACAGCTCAATAATATTATACATTGATTATATATTGAAATAAGGGCATAGAAATAAATTTGGTTGAATACAATTAATTTAATGCTTTCCTTTAGTTTTAAAAATTGTGCTTCCAGACAATTTAAAATTATCTCATGGCTCACATTATCTTTCTATCGGACAGTGCTATTCTAGGAACTGGAAGGAGCCATCTGTGTGCTAAATCTGAACATTAACTCCTCGTTTTTCTTTCATTTTCCCTGTAACAAAACGAATTTCTCCTGTGGTTTCATCTGGAAGAAGAAATACCTAGGAAATAATAAAAAGTATGCTAACATATTTTTAATGATATATTTTTCTTAGTTGAATTTGAGTGAGGGAAATTTAAAGGCATGTGGGGTAGCAGGAATTTCCCTACAAAGTTTCCTTCAGGGAGTCAATCTTATGATGAAGGCAAAAGAGCACTTCAGGAGGAATTCCTGTTAATCACATTCAGTGGCACAGACCAGAAAAAGATAAAGCAAAGAGGCTCGGCGCCTGTGGCTCAATCGGCTAAGGCGCCAGCCATGTACACCCAAGGTGGCGGGTTCGAATCCCCAACCCGGGCCCGCCAAACAACAATGATGGCTGCAACCAAAAAATGGCCGGGCGTTGTGGTGGGTGCCTGTGGTCCCGGCTACTTGGGAGGCGGAGGCAGGAGACTCGCTTGAGCCCAGGAGTTGGAGGTTGCTATGAGCTGTGATGCCATGGCACTCTACCCAGGGGGATAGCTTGAGGCTCCGTCTCAAAAAAAAAAAAAGATAAAGCAAAGAAGGTAGCCTAGTGGCTGTGAGTGTTTGAGAACTTGGTCCAAAGCAAGAGGGCAAAATATTAGTATTTTATTATTCTTTATTTTTTTATTAAGGTTAAATGTATAAGATGTAATCATATGGAAATGTATAAATCAATATCATTTTAATACATTCATAATGATGTGGAACCATCACTTCTATCTGGTTATAAGGCATTCTCATCACCTTAAATTTTTTTTTTGAAAATAGGCAAACTGCTACCTATAAGAATTCCCATTTGCCAATGGCAGCCTACCTTGTGGTTTTAATAATGAGAGTGGCATGATCAGAGTCACATTTTAGCTGACTAGTGTTGGCAGTGCAGAGAATGGTATGCACAATTCTTTGAGCTTCATACTCTCACATTCCACTGGCCCACACTTAGGGCAAGGTGTTCTTATTTCCATCATCCCTGATATTCTCTGTGCAATCAAAATCCTAAGTACCTCTTAAAATAATTTTTAATCTACAAATTAAAATTGATCCTTCGGTTACTAACTTTGTCTACTCTTCATTGGGTTTATTTTAATAGCTTTCCCTGCTTCTGCTTATCCCTCTGCCTTACCCTTAAGGCCACTATGACTTACATCATTACGTTCATGCTCCATAGCACTTAGTTTCATGCCTGTGTCCTGAGGAAAGCAGGAATGAATGAATGAATCTATAGTGTGAAGAGAAATATTTCTATTGGTAAAGATTAAAACAAAGTATTCAGGAAGACAACTATCAAAATAATCATGTCATTCATTATACTAGAAAAGGGGGAAAGATAATAATATTTTTACTTAACACAATCAACAAATTCAGATAACATTTATATCAATGTAAATTCAAACAGTATTTATATTTTTGTTTACATCCCTTTTTATTAACAGTGTCTCTGCTTTAATTTCCCCTGTTTAATGTTTAAAGGTCAAGCTGACATTTAATAAGAATCACACTGATTAAATAAAACTAAAATTTTCAATTTTAAAGAAATAGTATAATTTAAAGTGTTAAGTAGATAAATCCTGTTTGATTCTACGTCAAATTTTAATGAGTAGAAATACAATATTAAAAATATCTCTATCATTTGTGGAAAATGTATTTGAAAACAGTGATAAGATCCCTTCAGGAATTTCTATAAGGTGAATGTTTGTTCCACTCTGTGGAGTGGTCCCACACTCTCTCAGGGAATAATCTGCTTTTGCTGTCCACTTCTCTTCCTCTTTGAGAGTTTGTGAGGCATAATGCAAAGGTACATGTCAAATATATTAAGAGTAGAGTATAAATGTCTTAACACAACAATTAAAGAAGTGAAGTGAAGGCTACATTAACTAGTTTCATATAAGCATTCCAAATTGTACCTAAAATCTGAACATTGTACCCTATAAATGCAGCAATGTATACACACAGTTATGATCTAATAAAAAAAGAAAATAGTGATAAGAGACAATAGTCTGAATTTCAAACTGAAAACAAGCATACTTTGGAAATATCATGGGTTTTGATTGTATACTACCACTACAATAAAATGAGTATTACGGTAAAACAAGTCACATGAAATTTTTGTTTCCCAGGTCATGTAATAGTTATGTTTATAATATATTGTAGTGTGTGATAGTATTATTTCTAAAAAAAAAAAAAAAAGCCTTAACTCAAAATATTTTATGGGTAAAATGCATTGACACAATGACACAAAGTGAGCCCATGTTGTAGGAAAATGGTGCAGGTAGGCGTCTTCAACACAGGGTTGTCACACATCTACCATTTGTAAAAGTCCTCATATCTACTAAGTGTCATCAAACAATATGCCATTAAAATGAGGTATTTCTGCAATTCCAACTTCTTTACCCCAAAATGAAGACAATAAATATAGTCATGAGATGACAAAAAGATCACAAAGGGGAATTGATTAAGGAGTAACCCAAATGCCCTTTGAAATAAATAATTTATTTATGAAAATATTATAAAAAATAGGGGGGCGCCTGTGGCTCAAAGGAATAGAGCTTTGGCCCCATATGCTGCAGGTGGCAGGTTCAAACCCAGCCCTGCCCCCCTCAAAAAAAAGATTATAAGAAATAAAGTTAAATTGTACTCATTTAGTATTCAAAGAATAACTGGAAGAAATCAATGTGCTTTATGAAGTTGGAGAACTGAGAAAGGTATAGTGATGAAGGATACTGCCTCTCTAGAGAAGTAGAATACATGTGAACACTGATCACTGGGTTTTGCAAATCTATCTCTATGTATTAAAATCACTGAATTTTGGAGCGTAAGGACTAGCACATATATTTAAGAAACTTAAGGCTGGACATTTTTAAAATTACTATTCAAAGACTCATTAATACATATATTTTAAGTTCATACGTAATGCATGAACACAGTCATGTAAATGGATCAACACACCCTTCGGTTTCAAATGGGAGACTGACCATATGCTGCAGCCGCCTCTGTTTGTTGTAAATATTGAAAGTAACCTAAAAGATAAATGAAGCACTTCATAAATAAATGCAAATTAAATAACTGGATAATAGCTCTGGATAATATCAAAGACAGGTAAGTGGACACATTAAAAGGTGGAAAATGGTAACAAGTACACTGAAGACTAAAAGCAGATTGTGAAACATTCTTAAAATAGTATTTCTAGTAAAGCAGAAAGCTGCATCAATCCGCATGAAATGTTTCATCAGTGACAAGAAGTGACTGATCATAACAGCAGGGCCTGCTCTGCAGGTCAACTGCTATCCCCAAAACATATGTTCATGACACATGGAAACAGACATACACATACACTCACACCAAGCCAGGAAGAGGTCACAGTACTGTGGACTAAAGTCAGAAGTTGCAACTCTAAAATTTGTGTGAGAGAGCTGTGCTCTGTGTGGCTGGAAATACTGAGGAAAGGAGATTATTCATCCCAGGAAGAAAAGCAACCTAAGTACCAACCCCAACAGAACACATCACCACTCAGTCACTCTGCAGATGTCAGGAGGCACCACCCAGCTCTGCATTCAGAAAGGAAGGGCTTTCTATGCCACTTTCTGGGAATGCTGCCCAGAGACAGCCTTCCCTGGCAATCTGTGGGAATATCCTCACATGAGAATAGTTACCTTGACCAAGGGCAAACTCCTCTTCCAGTAAAGTCTAAATGTAATAGCTAATTGATGAATAGTATAAAGGCCTGTTGCTCATGCACTGAAATTATTTTGAATAGTTTAACATGCTTATTTTGAAAATGATTATATTATTTAGCCATTTTTGTTGTTCATTATTCTAGATAAAATTCCAGGCATGTCTGATAGAAGATTGTCGTTTTTCCAATCATCATAGAAAAAAATCAAAATTATGATTGATATGCTGGAAGAACAAGATGTATCATGAGTCTAAGGCTCTTCATTTATAAAAAGTATGAAAAATTAATAGGACTAACAGGCTCACAAAATTGAATTTACCTTCTTCTAAATTGTTCATTAAGGTAAAGGGCAGAACTATTTAGAAACTGAAATTCTGTGCAACTTTCATTTAAAAATCTTATTCTCCATGAGATATCAAATAGGATTTTAGTTTACAGAAACTTATTAATATTTATCCTGGAAAGTATTCCATGCTTTGAGCAAGAAAAAAAGTATTTATGGTTTTTCTCTTTTGCTTTGAAATAGCAAAGGAGATTTGCTACACTCTTACTTCCTAAATATATTCTGAATTTATGTCATGCATTTATGATTTAATTTATGCCACTCTTTCAAACATGTAACATTGCCTCTAATAGAACCTTAAATTTTTGATCCTTTCAATCCATACTCTCAACAACATGGGCTAAGTCTTCCTTGGACACATAAAAAAAAATGTGGTCACAACAGTTCTGCAATATGTCACATGCTGTGTATTGTAAGCAGATCTTCTGTTACATGTTTCTGTTTCTGTGGTGTCATCCAAATCCCATACAATTAATCCTTTACTAGTAAATTCTACAAAAGTTTATTGGTTAGAATCCAATAAAGAAAAATCACCCTTTCATTTGAACAGAGAGAATTGAAAATAGTTATTAACAGGGGATTAGAATAACAGAAAATTGCTTATGTAGAGGAAAAAAGATAATCCTAAAGCATACCTGAGGTCTGAGTGAGGGGTGCTTAAAGAAGGAATGCCCTTTGAAGGGAAGAATTCTTCAGGAGGCTGGAGAGCAAATAGAACTCTTGGGTGTGGGGGAACGTGGTTGAAGCCTCCCAAATGGTAGTTTTCCAATGTTTCTGATCAGAGCTATAGCTAAGAGTTCAAGAACCAACTTCTGGGACACTGATAAAATTCTAGCAGCAAACTATGTGTGGTTGGCTTTTCTTGAAAGCCAGGGAAAAGTACTGGCTAAACTCCCAAGAAAACTTTTAGGGATCCTTGGCATTGGAGATAGAGAATTCTTGTTATTGATCCACCCAGAAGCTAGCTGCAGTATCTTAAGCAGTGCCACTAATTTCTTGGTATGCTCAAATACTTTCATGTTAGGGTGTTGGGGAGGGTGTACTGGGAGAAGATGGGCCCATACTGGTTGGTGCTGGCACCAAGATAATTTTAAATAACAAGTACACACTCCAAAGAAGCACTATTAGGATAGCACATCTAAAAGAATCAGGAAGAAAACAATATTTTAGCATCCACTACTATCAAGGATTAAAATTGTGGGGTGGGGAAAACATATACCAAGAGATGTATATACACACATACGAACATGCATACATGTGCATGTATAATAACCAACTCTGTTGTCGCAGAGTATGGACTATAAATTAGTAACTAATATTGCCTCTTTGATTATTTAATTACTCAGCTTTTATATATACCGGTCTACCTATATTTAACTTTTCCACAAAAACAAACAAGTTTATATTTATTTGTTAAAAAAACTATAGCCTCCCCTTTGATAATACAAATTTCTCACCATTTTCTCTCCATGAAAAGACACATCATCCCAGTCTTCCCTGTATGTATTGTTGTCACCATATTAATTCCTCCCCAATATTCTACCACTTACCCTCTAAATTGGCAGTTAACCAATGACGTTTATGTGTATTTGTGTGTAAACTATACATATTTTGAATAAGGAGAGTAAAATGATTGGCCTATTCCAATAAACACATGATTATGAAAAGCAAAAAATATGAAAAGTTTCTATCGTTTCCTTAATTAGAAATGAATAACTGTGGTTGCTTCTTCATTTATCCATTAGGACTCCTCCCCCCATTCTTCGAATGCTTTACCCACTTGAGTAACTCGAACTTGAATTCTAGTATAATTTGTGTCTTCAAATATCTTGCTTTATTTTCTTGGAAGGAGGAAGCAAAAGGAGTTGCTGCAATTTTCCCTTTGCCTTTACTGTTGCACATAGAAAAATGAAGAGATGCCGGGAGAATACACCGGGTTTCCGTTACAGTGCTCTCTACATTGTGCGCCACTTAGAATCAATCACTTCATTCAGTAGAGAAATTGTGCCCCTCTTTTTGCTTTTGTTTGGTGTGGTTTGGTTTTTGCCTGTTGGTTTAGTGGCATAAGGAGCAAGAAATGGCAAGGTCTCATTTTCCAATTCAGTAGAGCTCTTATCATGTCCGTCCAAGAACATTCTGTCTTTGGAAAATAAAGTAACTCAAACCAGAAGAAGCAAAACTCGAAGGGGGAAAAACTCTGTAAATTGGTTATTACTTATAATCTTTTTTTTATTATTAAGTCATAGCTGTGTGCAACAATGCAATCATGGGGTACCATGTGGTATTTTGATATACAATTTGAGATGTTTTCATCAAACTAGTTAATATAGCCCTCATGTCATTTTCTTAGTTGTTATGTAAAGATTATCTATATTCTACTTTTAGAAAGAGTCACTTGTACCCTTGTAAGATAAACCATAGAGGTGATCATCCACTTGCCTCCCCTTCCCGCCCTCCCCACTTTACTTATAATCTTAAGAAAATCCAGTTCCAATAGCTCACCCTGATTTCCAAAATGAAGTATTCTATAGGGAAGATAGTAGCATGTGACAGTCTCTGTTAAGACAAATCCTATCTCGCAGGAAGTTATCTCACAACCTTCACCATATCTGAGTCTGCCTACCTGACTGGTTTAGCTGGTGAAGCAAAGAGACGTGTTTGATTCTCAGTAATTGCTATTAATTTAGAGCTAGTACGTAGGAACTTTAGAAAGTTCCAATTTAAGCATTTATTTCACCCCTAGGTACTGTCTGTCATTCTAGCCACAGATCCCTTTGGGAAAGACTGGAATAAATTTTATACTATGACCTCATGGGGGCAGGACACAATTATAAGGGGGACTTTTTCTTTTCTTTCTTTTTTTTTTTTTTTGCTTGTATGAAAGGTCTTTATTGGTGGGGGGGAGGGAGGCTGCAGAGCAGCCCAAGGAGGAGAGAAAAAGAGAAGAGAAGAGAGGAGAGAGAAGAGGGAGAGAGTGGAGAAGAGAAGAGAGAGAAGGAGAGTATAGTGAGGGGGAAGAGGGGAAAAAAAGAAGAGGGACTTTTTCTAACGAATGCAAATAGTGTAACTTAATACTTTGTGCCCTCAATGAACCTGAAACAATAAAAAATGATTTAAAAATGGAAAAAAATTACAGCTATGGCTGTACATTTATGGCTACTGTGCAAGATCTAGTACCCACTTCAGTCAAGGATCTCTGATTCTGAGAATTGACTAGGTTCTGATAGCTGCTTAAGAAGCTACAATTCTCTACTGTGATATGTCAAACCAGGATTTTTGATTTTTGATTATAGAATTCACGCTGTTTGCTAGTCTGTTTTACTGCTACGTATGTATGTGAATATATATATACATATAACATATATATATATATATATATATACACATATACATGTATTTCAAAAATTAGTAGACTGTGCATGTATTTTATTCCTAGGGACGCTATGATCTGAGGTCCCAGAGATGATAAATCTCAGTATGCTCCTAATGTCCTCTGTAATTTATGTGCCCATCTGTGTTAGTGGTTAATTGTTGTCACTTGTATTCTAGTACTTTCCACAGTCTTCACTGAAATTAAGGAACCCATCCAATTGTAGTACCTCCTACAGTTATGCCTCTGAGGTCAACCAGAGTTTTTTTTTAATTGCAGTAACTCTCCTTACTCATATATTGATCAATAGATTTTGTTATGTATACTATTTTCTCTTGTCTCAGATTATGTACACTTTGAATGCTAATTTCACCCCAGTCATGATTCTAGTGGCACAAGTATAGGCATATGGTGGATCTGAATGAGACTGTCATCCTTCTTCAGGGTGTCAGCCTCAAATTAGGTTATTACAAGATTTCCAAGCCAAAGAAAGCTGACCTCCTCAGACATGAGATGGCAAACTGCTTCTGCTGATGCAAACTTCCAAGTTCCAAGTGTCAATTTTTTCTGTGTCACACCATTTCAACTGTCAGAATCTAATTCCTTACCAAGCAGTGCCCTAAAATTTCATACTGGAAACTTGATGAAACCATAGATTCAACTATACTTTTAATTCTGTAATGTACGCAATTAACTTGTGTTTGATTTTCAGCAATATTAGTCCTGTTGCTATAAAGTATACTGGTTTTGTGTAGGGATGCCATGGAAGTTCTCAGCTGTTGCACCATGATGTAATTTAATCTGAAAATTAGTTAATCTGAGCTTCCTAGTTTTTCCTCTGTAAGCACTTAGGTATAGTTAAAAGAGTTCATTTCAAACACAGTCTTGCAGTCATCATGATTGCTGTGAGTTCAAATGGAGTAGCCTCTTGGACTTCAAAGACATATACTTCAGTTACTGCTTTATCACAAACACACATGAAAACTTCAATAATTTCCATTTAATGTATAGCTAGCATTCTCTTTCCTATGAGCAAGGAGGTCACCAGCATACTCAAGATAAATATCATGACCAATCCATTCCAAATCTCATGTATGTGGGTCAATCTCTAGAAACCACTTCTGTTATCAGTTCTATAGTTGTTGGAATTCAATAAATGTGACACAAATAGTAATTTAATTAGGAAATTTGAATATGAATAATTATATGCAAGGAGGTAGCATAACAGAAAATTGTCAAAATAACAATTTTAGAGGATGTTATAAAGATGAAGGACTACAATCAAAGAAGGAAAAATATTGGAAAGAAAATTCTCCCCAAGCCTGGAATTTAGATTTCAATGGACAATAGTGTGATCACAAGGTGTGATCAAAGACCACTAGATGGTAAAGAAGCTAGCTGGGTAGTCCTGAACAAGAGCTGGCGTGTTGATACGAGAAGCAGAAAATAGTCTGTTTGGCTGGAGTTGAACATTCTTCTTAGTAAAGCATCACAAAAATGGAGGAGCAAGAAACCAATGTACTCAATTCTGATATGAAGACAATTGATGCTAGTACATGGTGAGGGGAGGAGAATGGGGGAGCGGAGAGAGGGAAGGAGGCAGGGAGTGTGGGGTCATGGTGTGTGACACACCTCTTGGGGGTGGGATAGCATTAATAGAGGGACTTCACCCAGCAAATACAAGTAGTATAACCTGGCTCATTGTACCTTCAAGGATTCCCCAACTATTAAAAAAAAAAAGAAAGAAAGAAAGAAAAGAAAAGAAAGAAAATAGTGTATTATGATATACAGAAAATAGTATGATATAATAAGCAGAAAATAGCCTCTGGAATGTTGACAAATTAGCCAGTTCACTCTTTGTGGAGATTATTGTTAATTTTCTTTTCAAAATTCAGTAGTAGACTTTGACTACTGATGGTCTAGCCACAAAGTTTCCAGTAAGAATTCCAAGAAGGGGATTTTGAGAGTTTTGACTACCAGAAGGCCATTGCTGGGAAACAGGGAGGTAGGGAGGTTAGGTGTCCCTGGAACTCATTAGCAGAGTGGAGCTTAACTGAATTCACAGTCTTAAATGTTGTGGAGAAGTGCCAGATACTCCTGGAAACTCTGTGAAAGAGGGTTGTGTGCTCTGGGAAAACTCATCCGTAAGGAGTTGCCAATGGCTACAGGTTGCAGCGTCACTTTTGAAAAAAGTCACTCTCTTTGCAAAGGCATAATTAGGTGCTCTTACTGGAACAAGGGAGGAAACATAATTCCTCTCTTGATCCCTCTACAGCACTTTCTACCAACAAGGACAACATTTTTTCTGGATAGCAAAGAAGAAATATTACAAAACTTCATGTCATTAACAAAAAACAGATTCAAAAATTCTACCTAGAAAAAAAAATACTCTGATAACTAGTATAGTGCACTCTAAATAAAAAGGCACTTTCCAACTGCTAAAATTCTCAGTAGGTTGAAATCATTACATAAAATTGTAGAAAGTTATTGTATAATTCAGAATATAGGAATCAAAACAAAAGAATCCTAGAAATTACATCATTCTCTTCAGCCAATTATTCTTTAAAATTTATCATATATGCACATAGAAAATCCTTAAAAATATGGTGATTATGTTATTAAAGCTGATTTTATTTGGATTAGTTATCATTTTATAAACAAACAATACTCAGAACTTGTAGTACATTGGTGTAAGTCAGTGCAAATGATTTTTCCAGTTTGATTTGTTCCACCTAAACATGTAATGTAATGAGGAAAATCACATAGTTGTACTTTCTAAAAGTATTATACTCATTATTAGGAGGAAGCCAGCCTAAAAGATTGTACTGTAAAGTTAACAAAAGGAGGTCTGAATAATGTTATGCAAATATATGTATGTGTATTTGAGAAGTTTGTGTTTGAAACCCACCAGCTCATAATAAAGAAAGATTTTATTAGCCAGGAATAATATAGTATAATATCTTCAGTATAACATCGTCAGTTATTCCAAATTAACATCTGGTTTACATAACTAAAGCCATCTGCATATATTGGTAATTAGATATAGGGAATGATTCAGTAACTAAGGCAGCTAAAGATTCCATAATACTGCTGGTCACTGAAAAACACCTGCCCACACACAAATAGTGAGAAATTCAAACACTGACAGACTAAAATTAGTTGAAATCTTGCCTCTAAACTACTTCATGTCTTTAAGTGGTAGGAAGCCAGACTATCATAAATGTAGTGTAGAAGACGGCATTTATTGTTTCTTTTCTTTCTTTTTTTTTTTTTTTTGTCATTCTAACTTACACCTGACACATTATCACTTTCACAGAAATTTTGATCTCCATATACAGAGAGTGCCAAAAATATATATATACACATTTTAAGCAATGTTATTTATGTATTACTTTTTGAAAATGAATTGAAGTTACCATCACTATTCAAGGGTACCTAGACATGCTTTGCCCACCCATTTTACCCACAATTCATACACTTTTGGGGAACAATTGATTTTACCTCCATCAAGATCTTTTAAATTGTGCATGCATTTTTTTGGCCCCCATGGCATATGATTAAGAGAAAGGAGAATGTGTGGCATGCAGAGACACACTTAAAACTTCTCTTCTTGACATGTTTATCACATATGAATCAATTTACCTTGCTTTAATTTTATCCATCAAGTAATCAACTGCCACATACAATATATTACTTAGGAGAAAAAAACAATAGACATCTGTGTTAAGGATGAAGAGATGATATTGACCTCCAGCAAGAGATGATATTGACCTCCAGCCTGGCAGAAAGGGGACTTGGGTGAATTTATTCTTCAAAAAAAATCAATGAAAATACTTGGAAACAGTGAGTTTGAGAACTCTGAAAATTGAACAAATACATAAAAGACACTTAAAATTATCTATCCAGAGGAAACATTTGAACTCACAGAGGACTCTGTGATGGTTCGATTCAGGCCTATTCCCATCTTCTATTCCTCCTGACTTCTTTGTTATGGGTCCCCCAAAAGTCTCTAGCTTATAATCAGCAGAGAAGACTAACTTCCTTTAGAGCTCTCTACCCTCAAAACACAAATAATATTTTTCCATGCTTAAAGCTTTCTGGGAAAACTCCGTTTCCACAGAGTGTTGACTAATTTGTCTCAGACCTCAGATAAGGAAAATGAAAAAAAAAAATATTCCCAGGAAATTACCAAAGAAATGAACATCTGATGGCTAAAACTCAGCTGCCTATGGTCTTGATTTTCTTTGGGATAAATTAGCCTGGTCAAATACAATGCTTAGAAAGAGATCCTAGAAAACTAGTTAACCACAAGAAACTTTAAAAAATTACATATTGCAATTGATCCAAATATACACAGCATGGTGAATGCTGAGAAAGACATGGATGAAGAGAAGGTGTTAGTAATTCTCCTTTTAGTACCTGCAAGACCAGAAGAAACAAGTAATAAAATCTAAAGCTGTCTAAGAAATAACCTGGATTTAGAACTTTTGCTTTATGACAGAGATACCCTCAGCAAGGATAGAGAATATAGTCAAAGCAATTAAGGAAAAATTCTGACCAATACCTTCCAGATCACTAAAAATATATTGAGAGATGGCTGATCACCAGAAAATTAGAATTAAAAATAGAATTACAAAACTTAACAAAATAACAACCCACATCACACACACACACACATTGCTAGAGCACTCAGAGGCTGAATCCACAGAGTTTTCAGAATCTACACAATTGGTCCAAGAAAACCACTAACAAATAATCAGCAATGAAAGGAACAACAGCATCAGTGAAATATGAGATAAGCTCTACCTGATACCAAAGTTGTTACAATACATTGCCTAAAATAAATATATTTTGACAAAAATTACCATGCAAACAAAGAAATAGGAAAAATAGACTATATATTTGGGGTGTGTTGGGGAGGGAGTATCCCTGAGTGAGAATGGATTTCATCTTAATAGATAAAACTATCAAAAACGTTTTCAAAGAACTAAAAGGTGCCCTAAGTAAATAATTACACAAAAATGATGGTAATGACTCATAATAACACAATACAAATATTTAAATTATAAATAAAGACCAAATAGAAATCCTGGAGTTGAGATATATTAACAGATAGGAATTTTAATATAGAAGAACAAAAGATTTGAGTTGGCAAAAAGAGAATCAGTAAACATGAAAATGAAATATTAAAATTTATACATTCTGAGAAAGACAAAGAAAAGAACAACAGAATCTTACTGAGTCCTGGGAGACTATCAAGAAAGCAACATATGCAGGATAGAATTCCAGAAAAAGAAGGGAAAAAAGACAGGGCAGAAAAAAATATTTGAGGAACATAAACTCTCCAAATGGAGATAATGGTCATAAACTCTCCAAAATTTTAGGAAAACCACAAATGTATGAATTAACACATTAAAGAAGCTCAAAAGTTTAAGTAAAAATAAAAGAGATTTGATGCACCACAGAGTCACTATAGTGGATACTATGATACATCATGGTAAAATTAAGAGTCAATGGCAATGAAAACCTTAATAGTGGCAAGGGAAGAGTGACTTCCTACATAAAAGAGGTTCTCAATAGGTGTAACAGGCGAGGTCTCATCACGAACCATGGTGGCCAGACATGGTAGCTAAAAGTATTAAAGAAAGGCTGTACAAGAAATTCTACGTGCAACAAAAATGCAAAGAAAAAATAGACATATCTACATAAATGAAACCTAGAAGAAGCTGTCACAAGCAAATTTGTCTTAATAAAATATTACATGAATTCCTGCAGGTTAGTGTGAAAGAATAATGAATAGTAGCCTAAACCTACATAAGAACTCCAGTGAAACTAACTATATACACATAAATGTAAAGTAGATATTTTCTTTTGTAATTCTTTACTTATTCATTTTAAAAGAAGACAGCATAAATAAATTACTATAAATCAGTGTTGATGGAATTATATTGCATAATGAAGCAATTTGTATAAAAATAAGAGAAAAAAGAAGAAGAAACTGCTAATATAGGAGGAAAACACTTCTAGAGTCAGCAGTCTATTTTCTATAGTTGGTATTACTCCTAACTACCTGTGTTTCCCTGAAAATAAGACCTACCCCAAAATAAGCCTTAGCAGGTTTTCTAGGCATTTGTTAGATATAAACCCTACCCTGATAATAAGACCTAGTGATGGGCATGACTATGCAGCATGTCTGCATAAGCCACACCATTTATTTTGGCATGGACAGCCTCTCAAAATAAACCCTTGTGTGTCTTCTTGAGAAAAAATAAACATAAGACAATGTCTTATTTTCGGGGAAAAGTTAACGTGCTAATTTTAATACCCAGAGCAATCACTTACTTCAAAAAGCTAAAAAATGTAATAACATTACTAACATGGGAATTAAAATGATACATTGAAAATATCTATTTAATTCACGGATGGCAGCAATAGAGAAATAGAAAAATTAAAAAGTTGGCTCAGCGCCTGTGGCTCAATCGGCTAAGGCGCCAGCCACATACACCTAAGGTGACAGGTTCGAATCCCCAGCCCAGGCCCGCCAAACAACAATGATGGCTGCAACCAAAAAATGGCCAGGCATTGTGGCGGGCGCCTGTGGTCCCAGCTACTTGGGAGGCGGAGGCAGGAGACTCGCTTGAGCCCAGGAGTTGGA
>CAUYQV010023039.1:0-30977 GCA_963574575.1 Galagoides demidoff | reverse complement strand
AGTGCTGTAGCATCACAGCTCACAGCAACCTCCAACTCTTGGGCTTAAGTGATTCTCTTGCCAGAGCCTCCTGAGTAGCTGGTACTATAGGCACCTGCCGCAATGCTCAGCTATTTTTTTTTTTAAGTAAATGTATTTCGGGTTAATGTGAGAGACAAAAAACTAGGTCAAAACATTTGATTTTGTTGGTTAGAGTCCTTCTTGTGGTTACGTCTCACACACAAAAAGTGTGCAAACACCCCAGAAGGGCAGTTCTTAATGAGACCAGTACTAACCCACGTGGCTACTTGCATCCTATAGATGTCTATCTGTGCATCCTGCAAGCTCTAAACCTCTGCTCTTACAAACCTGAGCTCATCTCACACCCAGAAGCCTGTCCCTCTTCTCGTCCTTGTTGCTGGCATCAGCATCACTTCATCCCATTTTTACACCTTGAAGACAGTGTTGGCCCCTCCTTTCTGTTCTTCTGTATCTGGTCAATCACCTGTCTGGTGGACATGTTGAACCCATTTGCACTGCCACTGCCTCAAGCCAGGTACCCAGCATTTATTGCTCCTAAACAGTCTACTCCTATCCGACCACTCTCCACATCTTCCCAGTGGTTTCCCCCCAAACAGTGCCCTGAAAATCAGTATCAGAAGCAGTTAGGAGTTTGTTAGAAATGCAAATTCCTGAGCCACAGGACCCAAGAGTCAGAAACTCTGGAGGTTAGGGATCAGTCTCCTATGTTTTAAAGGGCCTCTAGATAATTTGGGTGCATGTTGAAGTTTGAGAACCGCAGATATAGAGGTAACTTTGAAAAACATTGATCCTATCAAAAAACTGACTTGGTCAAAATGTGCAGTGACACGCAGAGACTCCCGAGCACACCAGGATCATCTTACTTTACACTCGATCTCAACCAAAAGGCCCAAGAAGTGATATGACCATCTGACTGCATTCCTCCATCAGCCCTGCATTTTAGCCACACAATCTGTTTTTTTTCTTAACTTCATTTTACAGGAAACCTGAGATTTAAGGTGATTAAGCAACTTACTCAAGGATAAACAACTAACAACTGACAGAGACATCTAATCCTCTTCATTAAGCAACAGTAATCAATCAGTTGATGACTGGTTTGCTGGTTTATTTGTTTTGCGCAGGAGTGGATGAATGAATAGGAGCTGAATCACAGGTGCAATCACCGGCATTCAGAAGGCAAACTACCTGTGATGTAGTCTGATTTCTGCTGCTGTAAATGAATATCATAAACTGGGAAATTTAGAAAGAATAGAAGTTTATTTAGCTCACAGTTCTGGGAAGTCCAAGAGCATGGCACCAGCAGCTGGTGAGGGCCGGGCAGAAGGCATCCTGTGCCCGGAGGGCAAGAGGTTGCATATCAGTGCAGGTCTCTCTTCCTGATCTGAAAGCCACATCACGGAAGCCCCATCCTTATGACTTTCTCTAATTCTAATTACTTCCCCAAAGTCCCACCTTCAAACACCATTAACATATAAATCTGGGGATTAAGTTTCCAACATATGAAATTTAGGGGACAAATTCAAACGGTACCAGTATGAATATTTCCATAAGTTTTCAAAAATAATAGCTTTAAAATAAAGAAATGAAAATATAGGCCATTTTCAAATAACTTGACGGTATATATAGGAAGTCGGTAGGTATACAAAGTGTTTCTCAACACCAGTAGGTGTGGAAATCTCTAGTGATCTGATTCTGACCCGCTTTCAAGCCCTGTGCCGTTGCATATTTTTTTATGAGGGATTAGGATAAAGACATTGGCAGGAAACTGAACATATGTGCAGATGATAAGTGACAAAAGATACCAATGTGCTGAGTGAAGGAATCTACATCCAGAAAGCCCAACAGAGTTTAAAAAAAAAAAATTCAATGATTCTAATAAAAAATAATTTACTGGGAATATATTCACTCAGAAAAAAGCATGTGTATACGTTTCAACAGTTAAGAGTCAATATTCTATAATCAGGCAGATTTACCCGTGATCTGTTAGTTCCACTTAACTTCTTACTTTATAGATATTTGCGTTTCACCTATTTTTCTTTTTTTTTTTTTTTTTTTTGAGATGGAGCCTCAAGCTATCCCCCTGGGTAGAGTGCCATGGCATCACAGCTCATAGCAACCTCCAACTCCTGGGCTCAAGCGAGTCTCCTGCCTCCGCGTCCCAAGTAGCTGGGATCACAGGTGCCCGCCACAGTGCCCAGCCATTTTTTGGTTGAAGCCATCATTGTTGTTTGGCGGGCCCGGGCTGGGGATTCGAACTCGCCATCTTAGGTGTACGTGACTGGCGCCTTAGCCGATTGAGCCACAGGCGCCGAGCCTCACCTAGTTTTCTTGAACTCAATTTTCTCTCTTGTATAATAGGAAAATTGCTATAAAAATTCCTTAGAATTAGTGTTGACTAACCGTATAAAATTCTCATCAGAGAGCCTAGAAATAGTACATATGAAATTAGTGTTATCTACTATTTCTTTTTCTATATCACACCAACTTTGCTATCTAGAGGAAACAAATGCATTGCCTGCACATTATAAAACCATTCATAGATCTGAGTACTGCATTATAGGGGAAACATTAGCAACCTAACTCTCATCCAGAGGCATTGAGAAAAACAAACAAACAGAATGATAGAAACCCAAAAGGAAACAAACAAACAAACAAAAACCCTACCAGGAGATGCCTAAGCAAGATTAACTCCCAACAAATGATTAACTAACTCAAACTTTTAAGAATTGCTTTGTGAGAGAGAGACTAGAATATGGAATTTGTAATAACAGCTAGAAGTTATAGGAGAGTAGATTTCTACCCTCAAAAAAGAACGTGTGAATGGTTCCTGGGTTATGATGGTTTGATTCAGGGTTTTTCAACTTTCAGGTGGTGTGAAAGTGACATACATTCAGGAGAAACTGCACTTCGAATTTTGAATTCTGATATGTAACAGGAGACCCTCTGATATGCAATAGGAGACCCTCTGGAGATGCCAGGAGTAGCAGTAAGCCACAGCTTCTTGATCACAAGAATAAACAAATGAGATGCTACAGTATATTCTGTTATCAGCATTTCAGGGATGTTGTATCTTGTGTGGCCACATCCCACCATGTCTACAAAAACACCCATTTTTGATTTATAATATTTTCAACTTACGATGGAATTCTCAGGACACTGCTCCACTCACTGTAACTCAAGGAGTCACTCTATGAATAGTTAGACCTGGCTAGGAAAATTCTGGCAGTGGTGTAAGTTTTTTATAAGACCAGCATTGGAGGGGTCACTTCTATGGTTTATCTTACAAGGGTACAAGTGAATGTTTCTAAGAGTAGAATATGAACGTCTTAACACAATAACTAAGAAAATGACATGAAGGCTATGTTAACCAGTTTGATGAAAATATTTCAAATTATATGTGAAAACACTACACTGTACTCCAGAATTGCATTAATGTACATAGTTATCATTTACTTTAAAAAAGAAAAAGACCAGCACTATTCAAATAGAGATTAAAGCTCATTTTCTGGAGTTATTAGAGAGAGGATAAAAACACTATATCAGTAGGTGAAGTAGAGGAAAAAAATTTGACTGAAGGGCTTGACTTTAGTGCCTAATGTAACTGTGGTTTGTGTTACTCATGACCAGTATCTTAGTAGAGCCAAAGGAATGCAAACATTACCTCTTGTCCCTTTCATTACCAATTTTTGCGTGAATTGAGTGAATTGTTAAAATATTATCATAAGTCCTCTCTCTGATGTTAAACTTATTTACATATTTTTTATCACTCTCTACTAACAATGCAGAGATTCATTTTAAAAGTATCTGATCTTCTTTGGTTATGCATGGGTCTGTTTCTCTTACTTCTCTCTTTACCTTCTCCAAAGCTGGAAGAAGTTAACATAATTTCTAAAGATAGGATTTTTATGCATTATTGCCTAAACCAGGATATTCTGTGATGAAAAAGGGACAGTAACCACACAGGCTGCTGGGATAATAAGAATAAACAAGACATTTCTGGGAAAACTGGAATATAGGATCACTTTAAATATAATTGCCTAAAATGATTAATTTTCAGTTGTTGTTTTTTTTAAATCTATTACTGGGAATGCTTTGTGGGAAAAGAGTTTTATGAAAGAGAACCACAGATCTGACCAATCTCCCCAAGAACTGGCTCTGTTGACTCTGATCCTTCAGGTGGGCTACGTTCTAGTTGACTCTGATCCTTCGGGTGGGCTATGTCCTTGCTGAAATACACCTATGTCATTCACTTCAGCCTTTTCTTTTCTTTATTGATTATGGATCACCATATCAATACAATACTAAAAGGTAACCCTTTAAGTAATTAATAATCTCTCTCTGCAAATAGACACAGGTCAAAGTGTTAAGTAAAAATAAAATATAAAATTCTTTTTCTTTCTTTTTCCGTTTCCATTTTTTCCTCATTTCTTTCTAAGAAGTGAGTTCACCGACTGAAATTTTCATTTTTTTTTTTCTCTAGCTCTTTAAAAAAGAAAACTTTCAGGAGGGAGAAACTTTCTGCTTTTTATGTTTCCAGTATGACTTTGTGAATTATGCACCTTTTTTTAATAGGGTTTTGAGATGACTGGAGCTTTGGAGAAGCTTCATTATCTAAACACGTTTGGACTGATGGGAGGCTAGATATATAATTTGCTCGGATGATGAATTGCCAATGCTGAATAATGTGGAAAATTTCAATACCGTGAATCATTTTGAATGTGCACAACTGGGCAGAAGGCCAGGGAGATACAATGGATTAATGGGCTGAACTGTCACTACTGAAGATACGAGTTCAAATCTTGATGCCCAGAGGGGGGAAAGTCAAGCTAACAGTTGGTCTTTTAAACGTTGAGAGGCAGATCTCAAAAGAATATAGAGAAGGCATGAGATTTAATGAAAGATTTAATGAAGAACAGATTTAGCTGTTTGGAAACTTCTTAAGTTTAGGGGGAGTAGAGGAAGGTACAAGAAAAAACATAGCAAATTTATGATTTCCTTGAATGTAAATTATTAATCTTAGTCAAATTAAAACACAACAGTAATAGGTGAGGCTTTCATATGCTTATAAGTTTTTGGTTTGTCCTATACTAGGAATGAGTTTGGGGACTTGACAGGCAAACAGAAAGAAGGCAAGTGGGCTGCTCTTCCACCCAGAGATTTTAGATTATCTTATTTTGTAGTATTAAGTCCCTAAGTAATCTATATTTGAAATTAAAATAGCTTCAGACATACTTTCTATGTAATTTGAGGATCTTTTATGATTTCAAAGAATAAAATATCTTCCAATGATTTATTCATAAAAACTGTATCAGGTGAGAAAGCTAAGGAAATCATCTGTCTCTCACCATTTTTACCTTCACAGATGGCCACCGCATGTGGTTAAGTCTAATATTTATTTGTTCACATGAGGATGAGAGAAAGTGTCTGTTGAGCATTGCGCTATTCACATGAAATCCACTTCCTCATTTAATCTTCACTACCACACTGGATGGAAACTTAGATCTAAAAAATTCAAGCAACTTTCTCCAGTCCCCAAAGTAAAAAGTGGTATAACTGATATCAAACAAAGACCTTTTGATCACCAAGGAAGGTTGCTATGTATGATCATGAAAGTTGTTCGCTGCATAAGGCGTGCAGCCAAGGAGGAATGTGAGAGCTTACATTTAACCTGTGTTCTACCCAACCAGCTGAGATCCCTGGGTGGCAAGCTGTATTTTTCAAAGAAGGCTGAACCAACATATAATTCATCCCACATGCATTTCTTCCACTGTGATGTTGCCACTCCTCCCTTGAAAGGCAGATACTATTTTTTTTCCTTACAGCTGGCAGAACTTTACAACTGCCTTCAACAATGCAATGAAGCAGAAGTGACACTGTGTGACTTCTGAGGTTAGATGAACAAAGGAAGCATGTCTTCACCTGAGTGCTTTCTCTCTAGGGACAAGGAGAGTGGAGGCCCTGAGCCCACCTGTTTTTACTATTAAATTTATTTTTATTAATCAAGCCAGTGTGCAATTTCCTCGATATATGCATGTTTTATTTTCAGGTGGGGAGAGAAAGAGGTGAGGGTGCTGAGGATGAGAATCAACTTGAAACATTGTTTGAAAAAAAAAAAAAGGAAGAAGATGATCTTTTTGAGACATGTTTACATGTGGGGGAAAAGAAACCAGTTTCAAATTCAACAGAACAAGAATTTCTCGGATAAATAAAATCAAAATGAAGCTCAGTTTCTGTGACTTATGTTCTTATGTCCCTCAAGATGACCTATGTTTGTATAATATATTGATGTAACAGTCATACCACCTCCTTAAGTGATAACATTGATAAAAGACATGATGAACTTGAACGTATGTCTTCGGCAAACACAGTCAATATTCCCCCAAGGGCCCTACATAAATTAAACAGGTAGGAAGGCACCGCGCAAGGTAAACGTGTAGAGATTTCATCAGTCATCTACCTCCTTGACTTATTTCAAGCTCTAGGTACAGTGACCAATGAATATTTTCACGGCTGTTATAGATCCCTGAGACTGTTTAAAATCCAGAGCTGGATTCTGTTCCTGAAAAATAGACTCTTAACCCCTATTACTTTATCAAGTTAGGCTGTACACTTGTATAAGGTATTATGTGAGAGCCAGGCCAGCACCAGACTCCTGCTTAATTATAGAACTTCCCTATTTCACCCCTGCCATGTTGAAGACCCCGCCGCCATTTTAGTTCAGCTTCCCCTAAAACTAGGCTTTTCCCCGAAATCAAGCACCCTAACTAGCCAATCAGAAGGACACCCCACCCTGTTGCTCCATACTACCCCAGACCCCCACCTCACACCCCTTGTGATTGATTAAGAAATACCCCTATGCCAATCAAGAGCCTCCCCATACCCTGACCACCAATCACCCCAACTTCCCTATGCACTGGCCTCCAATGAAATTGTAGCCCACTCTTCTTGCCTTCTGTACCCTATAAAACTTGCTGGAATCTGGGTTCGAGGCTCTCTCTCACTTTTTTGCAGGAGAGTCCTGGCCCGGGCTTGAAATAAAGCTCACCTCTTGCTTCTTACATGGGTGTGGCCTCGGACTGTTTGTCTGGGTGTTTCTTGAGGGTAATTTCAGGCATGACAATTATATCACTATAACACATGAGTAGCTATTTTTTATTTAAAGAAAGATCTGTATATTTTTCATTCTATTACTCTCACATTCAAAAGTACTTAAACATATTTTCTTCTCTCTTTTCTTGGCCAATATTAAACCATACTGCTAATCCACCTTTCATTTCACTGATGATCCGGAAGCACTCAAACCCAATCTCTCAGACTACATGCAAATCAGATTACTGTGTTCTGTTGCAGACTTTGAGATAAAGTTGTAGCTTCTGGACCTTAGCAGTAAAAAATTCCTCTAATGTTCACTATTTTTAGTTCCTGGCTTGGCAGTGTATCTCCACAGGAATGTCCCGCCACCTTTGGCAAATGGGGCCAGCACCCTACTCCCTTTTTTTTTTTCTTTTTTATCGAATGGTAACTATGCACATTAATGCACTTCTAGGGTACAGTGTGATGTTTTCACACACAATCTGAAACACTTCCAGCAAACTGGTTAACATAGCCTTCATGTCATTTTCTTAGTTATTGTGTTAAAATGTTCTTATTCTACTCTTAGAAAGATTCACTTGTACCCTTGTAAGATAAACCACAGAAGTGATCCCTCCAATCCCCCTCCCTCCACCCATCCCTCCCTCCCCGTATTCTTAGGCTGTTATTAGGTTATAGCTTTCATATAAAAGGTATAAATTAGTTTCATAATAGGCCGTAACGGCACCCTACTCCTTTGAGCCACAGGTGTCCATGGCAGATGAGTTTTCTAAGGCAAATATGTTCTCAGGGAGGCAGAGAAATCCAGCAAAACCATTTTAGGAAATCCAAGAAAACATTTGCAGGTAAGGCTTTAATTATGACATAAAGGACCAAGATGAATCTTTAGGGCATACTTGAAAAGATGCCTACAAGAAATTTTGTCTTTCGGGTCCTTCAGTGATGTGCCTATGTGTGACAACCGAGCTGTGATCTTAAGCAGGGACACCAACACTTGCTGAATGTGTCAGTCCAGTAGCCCAGTGTTTCTAGTCTCTGGTTTATTTCTGCCAGCCTAACACTAGATGAACATTTTCTCATCATTACAGGCCAGGTTAAATACACATGCTCAGACAAGGAAAGGATGAGTCCCACTGTTGACAGGCATGTGAATTCCCAGGCCAGTTCATGAATGGCTTAACTCTAAGAGTAGGAATAAATTGAGGGATGGGAATCTTTCTTTCCTCATTCAGTCATAGCTCCTAAGTGAAGCTTTCTGGGTATGTTTCTTCAAAGGCGGGTTTTTTTCTTTCCATATTCTATGTAAGCCAACTATTCCAGCCAGGATGTCTGATTCTTGACCTGAGGAATAGTTTTTCTATCCCAAAGCTGCAGAGGAAAGACTGGCTTTCGACCTGGTGGTGGGCAATACGTCTGTCCTCAGAGCTGCGCCATACTAAAGAGTCTTTCAAATGTGGTTTTGG
Source organism: Galagoides demidoff (assembly GCA_963574575.1). Classification (NCBI taxonomy): domain Eukaryota; kingdom Metazoa; phylum Chordata; class Mammalia; order Primates; family Galagidae; genus Galagoides; species Galagoides demidoff. The sequence continues at coordinate 22,401 of CAUYQV010023039.1, read as the reverse complement.
ATGATATCACATCGAATTTACACCCAGAGATCAAGATTTAAACTTTACAAAGGAGTAAATAAAGTAGTAAAAGTAATGATACTAGGGATCTGTAGCAGTTTTTACAAAGTAATGGCTATGAAGTAGGCTAGCCACTTTGTTAGCATGTCCTTTAATTATCTCAGTAATTCTGGAGTCACAGGTTCTCATTTCCATCTTAGAGAGGAGGAAATTGAGATTCAGAGGAGTTAAAAAAAATATCTCAGTGGCAACCTGGAAATATCCATGTTCTGGTTCCATGGACCTCCCATTTTTAGCCATGCAAACCATCGGAAGGCTCTCATTCTAACAACTGAAATCCTGACCTTCTGGGTATTATTTGTGTTTAGCATGTTTTACTTGCTTCACTGAGCAGATTAGACACTTTAATACAATTGTTCTGATAGATTTGTTTTGACTTATCTTAGCCTGAAAGAATGGACATCTGCTTGCTACTGTATTTCATAACTGCTTTTAAAAAAGGACCTTGACATTAAAGAAAAGGATCCTTAAGCTTCTCAACCTCTTTGTAAAGACAGAAAAATGTTTCTGAAAAGTAAACAGGAGACTTTATATTCAAGGTCAGTTTGGATCATAACGTCAGAAACAAGACGGATTTTTTTTTTATCGACTTCCTATGTCGATGTTGGCATAAAGAGTCGTAGTTGATACGTGCCATAGCACTTAGTTCTTCCCCACTGAAATCCTCAATGAACACAGTTATACTCCCTGTGGCAGGCCATATGGGGCCTAATCTGTACTTAAGACCGTTTGTTCAAATGACAGCTAAACACATTCTAAGGTCTTGTGACTTAATTCATTAATGCCACAGCTTGGTGCAACCTTTAGTCAGGGTCATATAATTCTCTGTGGTCCTTGAGATTTAGATTGAGTGGGAAGCTACTTTGTCTAGCAAGAAAATGCCCTTGATCCTGCGGGATATAAATCTGGTGGTGTGCTGCTCTGTTAAGAATGGGCCTCTTTCTCCTTTCATTCAGCCCTCTCATGGCATTAACCTAAAAGCACACTCGGTCTCGCCAGACCCTACTGTCTCACCCCCGTCGGTTAAATGCCTCTGATTTTCAACATTACTCTTCTCTTAAAAGAGACAAATTCTGTGTTATCATATTACCATTTTACTTTATTATTTTATTTTCACTTTCTAATCTCTCAAGTGCATGGAGTCCCCTGGCTTTATTGACTTCCGCTTCTATTGATTTTTCCGTGGCGAGGATTCATTGCCTATTTACCCCATAACCTGCTGCATTCTCCCTTTCTGCCTTTCCAGCTGGTGGAAACTGCCTTTTTGAAAGTCACCTGAGACTCGCTAATGACTGAATTCAGCGATTTTTCTCAGGTCCCCTGCCCCATATTTTTTTAATAACTTCTCTAAGTCTCCTTAATAGTGTGGTTAACATTTATTGACCTTCCACTGTAAGCTCTTGGTATTGAAGCTTCATAGAACACTACAGGGTAGATACTCTACTTAATATCCATTGCAGATGGGAAGCCAAGTCTCACCCAGATGAAGTAAGTCATGTAGCTGCATTTGAACAGCAGAAGTTAACTCCTCAGCCTATACTCTCTACTTGGCAATCTCTTGTTTCTTCATTATTATTAACTTGGCACCATTTATATTGACAGGCTTCCTCTGCATTGCATTGCAAATTTTTACCTTCAGATGCTACATCTTCCCAATTAGATCATAATTTCCTCGATTGTAAGGGAATTATCTGTTTCAATCTCCCAAATATGTCTTGTGTTTTCCCTAAGTAGTTACTATTCTATTTATCATATTCATAAAGCTTAAAGAAGATGAAATGTCCTTTGTTCTTTCATGCATTTAATAGCATAAGATAATCAATGCATTGAAAAGCATAATAATAGATTTTATTGACTCACTCTTCTTGAATGGCAGGAAAATTGAATAATAAGACAAATACAAGAAGAGGGTGAATTTATAGCAGGGTATGGATGGGAAAGATTAACATCCCAATAAAGGAGATAAGTTTATCTTTCTGTTTTTGTTCATTCAAAGAAAAGCAAAGCTGCTGTGGTTACTCCCACCAGTGCCCCCCACCCCCACCCGGGGATCAGACAGGAAAGAGGGGCTTTAAGGAAACAAGCACAGAGCTGATCTCAAGAGTAATAGTCTGGTCACCAGGAGTGTCTGTCCATTAAATGAAGGTGATCTAGTGATCTTAAGGATATACAGTTCTAGGATTCTATGAAAGAGAGTGAACAATTAAGATGAAGAAAAGGAGGGAGAAATTAGATAATTTCCTCCAGGGGATCTTGTTCTTTGATCATGGTACCCTCCAGGGCTTCGGAAACTGTCACCTGTTGCCTGGTTCTTAAAAGTCCACTTTGAAGCAAGGTTCCCCTATTTTTCCTTCTCTCCAATTTCAGTGAAGGTTTGGTGGTGCCATACTCACAAACTTACTGGTCTCCTCCTTTCTTCTGTTAAACTGTTTCTCAAAACTTACAGTTTTTCAGAAAGAAGATATACAAATGCCTCTGGTGGGTTACAAAGGAGTTCAAGATCATTCAAAATAATAAAGAAAAGACCAATTAAAACTTTACTGAGTTACCATTTCCCATGCATCCAATCACCAAATTTGTGTTCAGTTGTCAATATGTTCTGCTATCAGGACTGTAGTTAGGAAAAGACATTCATACACTAATGGTAGAAATACAAGATGGCACCGTCCCAAAGGAGAGATATCTGGAAATTATCTTGCAGTACTGTATATGTAGATGCCATTCAACTCCTCATGCCTCTTTCTGGGAATCCTAACCCAAAGTAACACTAGAAAAAAATATTACCCAGGGTTATTTTCCATGTATTTTTAGAATTAGCAAAAGAAAAGTATAATATGAAATATTCATGGAGAGGGCATTAATTATATAAATTACAGTCCATCTATATCCACAGAACAAAGTACAAGTACACGTAAAATCAAATGAGGAAGAGATTTATGTATGGTTATGGCGTGACTTCAAGACTATGCTACTAAATTGGAAAAAAAAAAGAGGGGTAGAAAACTAACTCTAATGTGCTATTTTTGTGTAAGACAGAAAATATAAAGATGCAGGCATATTTTCTTGTTTTTGTCAAAAGAAACCAAAAGCTAAACCAAAAGCTAGTAACATCAATTTGGCAAAAGGTTGTTTATGGGCAGCTGAAGTTACCCGGAAACCAGAAACACAGCTTTGTGCCTAGAAGGAGGTCCCAAAATATCTTTCCTTAGTAATCAGAACCAGAGCTCCTCAGAAAAAAATGGCTGAATCCAGTCTGAGGCAGGGAATGCCCAAGATAAACCTAGGAAGTTTTGAGAGGTCCCAAAGCTGAGACATGGCACAGATTAAGGGGACTATATTAAACGTACACAGGAACCAGCTGATAAATGGTTTTTGATGGGACAACTTAAGCAAAGAATGACTGTGGTAACCTAAAATATTTGAACTCTCTTAATATCTTGAGATAGAAAAAAATGACTATAATTGAACAAAACAGACTAAATATAAAAATCCATGAGTTCGTGATGCAATTGAAGAGAGAAAGGGAGAGTGAGGGACTAATTATAGACTACAAATAATCCTAGCAAAACACAAATGTTTTATTCCACAATTGGACATGTCTAGGGCACCAACCACTTTAAAAAGAAAATGGTCATGTAAGAAAATCATACACTTTCCTAGCTTCTTTGTGTGAATTTTTCAAAGTAACTAAATAATTCTGGATCATAAATGGAAGCCTTCCCTCAACAGAGAAAAGTCACTGTTTTGAATCACTAATGAAATATTGGTGCTAAACCATTGACGAGAACTTATCAATTAAAAAATCCAGCAATAGGGGCAGAACCTGTGGCTCAAAGGAGTAGGGTGCTGGCCCCACATGCTGGAGGTGGTGGGTTCAAACCCAGCCCTGGCCATAAACTGCAAAAAAAAAAAAAAAATCCAGCAATAGGCTCAGCACCCCTAGCACAGCAGTAATGGTACGAGCCACATACACCAAGTGTGGTGGGTTTGAGCCCAGCCTGGACTTGCTAAACAACAATGACAACTGCCAACAAAAAATAGCTGGGTGTTATGGTGGATGCCTGTAGTCCTAGCTACTTGGGAGGCTGAGTCAAGAGAATCGCTTAAGCCCAAGAGTTTAATGTTGCTGTGAGCTGTGACGCCACAGCACTTGACCAAGAGTGACAAAGTAAGACTCTGTCTCAAAAAAAAAAAAAAAAGACCCAGAAATAGCCACATTAACCAAGGAATAATCTTTGCATCACTGAAAGTGAGACCACCACACATTTACACTTCCTGAGAAGGATATTGCTTTAAAACAATAGCACAGTGCAAAGCTGAGTGGGGAAGGGAGCCACAGATGAAGAAAGGGTAGTAAAATGTTGACAAGTAGAGATAGAATGTAGAGATAAGTCTATAGATCTGTTATATTAATCCCTCTCTCCTTAGGTACATTATAGAAATTTTAAAAATTAAAAGTTAAAAACACATGATTTTCCCTCCAGATTCCCATTTCTCTCAAGTCTAACAAATTAAAAATCCTAGATAAAATATTGGGGTTTCTATAAAAGCTTCCTAGAGATAATAGCATTCAATGTGTTTTTCCTAGAATATTAATTTTCCTAATTCTATTTCATTGTAAATCTCCCCATTTTTGGAGTAATTCCATGCACATTAGCATAAAAAGGGCTCTCAGCAGTTGCATAGCAAAGAAACTGGTTTATCTTTATTGTATCCAGGGTTTCTCTTATATCTCCAGCACCTGTGATTTTGGTCAACAGACACTTGTTACACAGAAAGAATTCCCTTTTCAAACAGGCCAGAGAGTGTGGTGGTGAGACTTTCAGGCGAAAGTGTCTGTGGCAAATGAAGGAAATAGTGTTCATTCCCCTGTTTGAAACCCTTCAATGGCTTCTCAACACCTAAGGAGCAAAAGTCAGAACGTCTCAAGGAGGCTCATGCTACCCTTCCTGACCCACCTTTGATCTAGTATCTTTAATTTCCCTGTGACCCTTTACAGGAGCCCTGGCCTGGAGCTGAACTAAAACACTCGGGGTCTACACGGCTTGCCCAGGTGACTCTGTGCCCTCCAGCTTCTGCACCTGTGCATCTGAAGGTTTTTATCTGACAGAACCATGCTTCTCTTCTTTACAGCCTTAACTGTCTCAGACTAATTCTAGTTCAGAAATCACTTTCTGGAAGGTGCCCCCAGGCAGAGCAAATTGCTTCCTCCTCACCCTCTATCAGGGCCCAACCTCCATGGTGGTAGTGGTCACACTTGCTGTGGTTTTCTATGTCTTGCCTTTCTCTCCCAGTAGACTCCGATCTCCTTCAAGACCAGGAGTGTCTGTCTGCACCCACCTTCTGTGCAATCTCAGAGGAAGGTGTGTTTGTTTAGAACTATCTCTGAGTTTAAAAGAAGGAAAAGGTAAAGGTAATAATACTCATATGAATATGAAAAGCATAAAAGGGTTAAAACTCACGGTTCCTAGTAAGTAGAGATACCCCTGGAAGAAACTCTTTAGTTAAAAATTCAGAACAATTCACAAAAGAGGGATATTTGATTATTTCCAGAAAGCAACACTATTTTCTGTGAGAGGAAAGCAGAGAGTAGGAGGGCACACCATTTCTCAAGAAGAGAGACACCAGGGCACGGGATTATTCACAGAGAGGATAAAGGATAATACAATGGAAGGTCTTGGCTTGTGGAGATGAACTTGGCACGTTCTATAATTTTATGAAAATCTCAAGCTATGTAGTACCAAAAAGCCACTAACAGTGGGATTACCAAAAAGACAGTCAGCTGTGGGGGTGGAGGGGCGGAAAGGCTCACATAAGCTCCCCTCTTCTCTTTCTTTGTTAGGAATCAGGGAACAAGCTCTTCCACATCCAGCCCCCAAGTTAAGCAAAAATGTCAGCAAATGCTATTCCCAGATAAGTCCCCTAAAGTCTCCTCCAATCAGATCTCTAATTCTTGATCCCAGTCCCTCTTGAACAGGAGTTCTAGAAATACTACTGTGCCCTAGCAAGGCTGTCTTATTTTCTCACAAGTATCTTTTTTAAAAATCATTAATTTGCATTCTGTATCTGCACACACCTCCACTTTTTTCCCTTTTTAAACAAATTACTGCCAACTCATTTTTTTAAGACTAGATTATCTGTATTTCATATGGAGTAATTAACATCCAAATGCAGATGACCTTTGCCTTCCATCCCAGAGACTGTGTCTTAATGGGTCCTTAGTATCTTTCAAGAAAACTGCAGAATGGAGCACCATGGGGAGTGACCATCCAAGCCATTTTCTTGGTCCCCCTCCTGTGGCATTTGTCATTTCCCCCCGTCATGGCTGCCAAGGAGCTTTCAGTTTCCTGAGTTCCATCAAAACACTCCAGGTGCTTTGGGGTTTTGCTTTCTCTTTTATAGATTGGGTTTATTTCCGTTGATTCCAAATGTGACAAAAAGCAAGCAAACAATTATCCACATGGTCCAGACGTCTGTCTCTCCTCTTGTAATTCAAATGAAAGTGGCCTGACAATGTCTCCCAGCCCCTACACTGGGCTCTCTCAGCAGGCGGGCTCCGTGGAGTGTGCTAGCCTTGCCCTGGTCAGCCGCCAGCCTGACTGACAAGCTGTAATTGCCAGAATACAGCTTGGTGCCAGCACTTACCCCGGTGTAGTTAGCTGAGGTGCACGTGCTCTAATTCATCATGCCACTTTGGCTATGGCTATATAATGGTCTAGCCACAATCTCAGAAGGAATATTCCTTAGTTGGGAAGGCATATATAATTTTAGTGATTTAAATAAGCCCTAATTTCTGGGGTTAGCTTTAAATAAATTTTTGAGTCTCACAGCTCTTTGTTTTTCTAGCATCTCCAATTTTTCTGTCTCATTTTGACTCTTTCTAGCTTGCCTTTCTGTATCATTCCATGGCTTTGGTCAGAAATGCCAAATATATCTGTACCTAATGCATCAACTTGGATGCATTTCTTACAAGTGTCTTTTTAAAAAAATCGTTAATCTGCATTCTGGTTCTGCACACACACCAGCAACTTTTGGAAGGCTGGTTGAAGAGTATTTTCTCAGTGGGAAAAGTGCAAGGATCAAATCGCAGTGCCTGCTATGGCCTGTGACATCGCTACTTTATAGTGTTCTTCAATACCACTCTCTAGAAAAAATTCTACAAAAGTAGAGCCTTTAAAATATCTTAAGGTCATATGTTTACCTGGTAACTCTTCAGATGATGACAAATAGAGATGATGTCATGCTTACCATGAATTCAGTTTCCTTTTAAGGACCTTTCTTGTGCTACAGAGGTTATAAAACCTCCCAGACTCCCTTTTGTGGAGGGTTGTATAAGAAACAAGGTTCTGTCCATGAGGTTCACTATTGTGAAACTTATTTCAGAACTCAAGTGTATGGGAAGAAACACACGTTCAAGAAAGCCATATTGGTGTCCGTGGATGGTGGCTTGCAGGAACATAATTCCAAATCCAACAGATGGGGGAGCAGTTTCTTGAGTCCCAGATCACAGATAAGGTGGGGCCAGCAGCTCCCTCCACATTTCCCTGGTTTCTTTGGTTTGGCAGAGAAACAGCTTCCTGGGCAGGCCAGTTCTGCGCTGTTAAATAGAGAGTCAGTCTTGGTGGTCAGATCCCCTGCTGGTTTTACAGCCTTTTTTGCCCACGCTATGAACGTTTAATTGACTCCCTTAAACTAGATACAATGGCTTCTGTTATCTGCAAATGTCCTCTGACTGATAGAGTCAGAAGCACATTAAATCATTATGAAATTAGACCATGAGACACAGAAAAAGCTAATGAAACCATGAGAGTTGTTTCAGCCTCACCCTCACCTGACCTTGCTCCTAGAACTCCCCCTGACAATACTTCCTTCCTCACATCCCACAGACATCTGCCTCTTAGGCTTAATTCAAATTTCACCTTCCTTATGAAGACTACACTGCTAACCTCCACCCTGTAACTCTCATCTTCCAGGAAAATGACTCTCTCTGTATTCAAACAACATACTATGTCACTTATATGTTGAGCATTTTTCATCTCCAATTATATATATTGTTTGATGTCCCTCTTTGAGAAGCTATGTTCTCAAAAGCTTAGATGGTAAAGATATGATTTTGTTGTTTGTGTTGTCCATGAGGCATCCAAGCTCCTTTGCACGGATGTGCGTGCATGTGCACACACTCACACACAGACACACAGCACAATTACTATCATACAGAATATGCTCAATAATATTGGTTTGATTGGCTCAAAATGATTATAAATCAGTTTATCCTAAGTTAAAATGCATCACATGTTTCTCTTACCACTAAAGTATTATAGCTTAATATGGAGAAATGAATCTTTAATGATGGAAGGTCAGTTTCAATTTAAACAAAGTTTTTTAATGTGGAGCTGTGTAGGTTAATGGAGGAGCCATGGGCAGAAAAGAGAAAAAGTATGTTTCAGCCTCTCAAGTTTATTTTCATCTGCAAACACCAGCTTTTGTGGGATCAAAGTGATGGTTCTTGTGGTGCAGCTTCTAGAGAGTTATTAGTTCATAGCCCCACCAATAACAGACAGGTGTAGTTTTGAATTTAGGCAGTGCAGCTAAGCTCCCTGGTCCCGTCACCATCATTACCATTTGCTACAATTGTGAGATCTTGCTTAAGTCATTGAACCATTCTGTGTACAGTTTAGTCCTCTATTAAATAGCAATAACAATACCTGACTCATATGTCAACAAGAGTAACAAGAATGTATGACACCTAACTGTTATTTTTATTTATTTAATGATGTTTTCTACTTGCTGTGAAGATCAGTTCATCAAATGCTATTCAAGGTTCATATTTGTTAACAAACTAGGTAATATTGAGCTATGTTGTTGGCTACCCTAATGTTTACTAATCCTTTTTGACATTGAACCTATAAGTTAAACTTGACTATCTTGACTTTGTAATGAATAGGAGAGAAATATGCAGATAATGCCTTTCAAATTATCTAGAAAGGCCTGTGTTCACAGGTAACATTCTAATCAAATCTTTGGAGAAGATGGACTGGTATTCTGTGGCTACAAAGAAGCTATGAGTAGTGCTTGGCACATAAAAATAACTATTGATTGATGAAATAAATAAATTCACTAACAAATAAGAAAATGAATACCTGAAGGTTTTTAAAAATTTTTAATTTATTTCAAATTTTTGACACTCATTCTGGTGCCTGGGCTAGAGTTCCATGGAGTTAGCCTAGTTCAGAGCAACCTCACACTCCTGAGTTCAAGTGGTCCTCTAGCCTCAGGCTCTTGAGTAGCTGGGACTATAATTGCCCACCACAATATTATTTTCTGTTTTTGTAGAAGCAAGATCTCCTTCTTAGTTGGGCTGAGTTCAAGAGATTCACTCACTTTGGCCTCCCAGAGTGCTAGAATTCTGGCATGAGCCACCATGCCTGCCCTAGAAATTTTCTTTTTAAATTAAGAAATTTAATTTAAGAAATTAAGTTAAGAACATGCCTTCAATTCTTTAGGGAATTGAAGAATGAGGATGGGGGCTGTTTTTAAAGTTTGAGTGTTGCACATCTTGCAAGAGAAGAAAAGAGTATAAATCAAAAAGTTTGTCAAGCCCTATGATTGGATCCTGGGGACTTCCCTCCCTGCTCCAAGCAAGGAGACACTTTCTCTTGATGTTTTCAGTATTAATTTTACCCAGTTGCAATGGAGGCAAACGGCCAATTTTGTTCACATTAATCAACCTGATTGCCAAGTTCACAGTATTGGCTTCCTGCAGGGTGGGGTTTGCCAGCCTGGGGGCACTAACAGTATTTTCATTGTCCCCACCAGGGAAATAAATAATGGAGTCTAGTTTAGATGTGATGGCAAGAAGGGGGGCACTTCCAGACCCAAACACTGAGAAGCATATCGCAGATCCTGTCCCTTTTCAAACTCCTTCCTCAGGGGGATGACCACGGGTTGTCTGGAACTCTCACCGAGCTGCTTCTCAGCTGAGGCCCATTTGTGTGTGTTTTTCCAATTGGCAATTCAAAAGGTCAGAAAAAGATTGGATAAACTTAAACTTTATAGCAGCAAGATTGCAATGGGTTCTTTGTGTCTGCCTTTATTATTATCTCAGTGGTGGAAAATGCCCCTCTGTGTTCACCTGCCCTAGGAAGGATGAGAGGAATAATGCAGTCTTTAATTTCAGAGCTTACTTTAAATCGATCCTGCTGTGATTCCTTTACTTGTGGGGGGAAAAACGCTATTTGACGACTTGTGGCATTGACTAACCAGTAGAGTGCGGCTGTTTTTGATGTTCATATAGACCCTCCCCCCTGCTGTTGTCACATCCAGGTCGGTACATCCCGGTTGTCTCATCACCTTGCTAGGAATAATTTATATAACCCACAACACTTGGAAGGGCTGCTTGTTTGCCTTTCACAGAAAAAAATAAGCAGACTCTACAAAGTCAAACTAAAAATTTATTAAGATGTTGTGTGGGTTTTGGGGGGTTGGTTTGTTGGGTTTGGGGTGGACCAGAAATTTCTGGAGGCCTGCCTGGCATAGGATATCTTCAGATGACCTGCTGCGTTTTGAATTAGAGATGTAAGGTAAAGGAAGAATATGTTTGTAGGCAGAAAGCCCTGGTTTGACTTTGGGGCATGGAGGGGAACACTTGAGTTCACAGGCGATGCCCAGGGTCAAGGTGATTCCATCACCTGCAGTGGAATGAAAGTGGAACTGGTGAGGAGCCGTCTATCGCTCAACTCGTACATGAATTTGTTTTTATCAAAAATCAGAGAAAGAACTAACATGCTTTATCTGTAACACAAAGTTAGAGAGAAAAGGGGCTTTTTTTCCATTTAATTACTTCTTTACATGCATTTACAGTAATTAGACATCAGATGCAGTAGCTAAAGCAATTACTGTATGTCATTTCAGAGAATTACAGTATAAACATACAGTAAATACTCAATAATCCATGACAAGCTACTTAAAAAGTAATAAGGAAATTTAATTTAAAATGTGGGAGCTGAGATGCATGGGGTACTTCTGAATGAAATGCCCACAATTACAAAGGAGAGATTCTGGCTGTGAAAATCCACCAGCATTAAATTATTACCCTTTCCAGGGTGGGTCATTAGCTATCTCTCCCCAAACTTAACATTAACAGTATTAAGTTGTCTCTTATAAGATAAAGCCCTCTTCCTTCTCTCCTTCTCCCTCCCGTCCCTCTTTTTTTCTCTTTTTTCCTCCCCTCTCCTTTTTCTTTCCTACACATGTATTTACCTTCCCACATGCATACATTATGCCCCAAAATATACACCAAAAATCCAGGTGACACTTAAACATTAACGAGGTAGCTGTGACATTCCTTAACTTTCACTTTTAAGATTCTTTGCCCTTCCCAACCCTCCCCCCCCCCCCCCGTAACACACTATAATAAAATGTATAGGGAACTTAGAACTTACTGAACTTGAATTTCAGTCGCAATTTATTCACTAAGGAAATCTGAGCAAGTCGCTCAGCTTCTCTGTGTCTCAGTTACCTTATCCCTAGAGCCAAGGTATAGTTATTTACTTGCAAGTTGTTTAAGAAATACAGTGACAAAAGGTAATCCGAGTATCTGGGGTTGAGAAGGAACTGGGTGACTGGTTAGTAGTGTTATGTTACCTATTTATCTAAATGCAATTAATAAGTTTGTAACTTTTTTAGCTTGTGTAAGTTCTTAGAATAACGACTGTGATGTATTTGTCAATCGCTGTGTTACATAAATTTGTCCTCCATGAAGGTGTACATTCCTTCAAGGTATACAAAAAACTGAAGAAAAACTCTATGTTCATCATCTATAATTCACTACGACTTTATAAATTCCCATCTTACTTATTCATAGACAGTCTTTTAAAACTATAGAATGTTTACCTCTCCTTACCTTCCGAGTCCCCCATCTAACCTCGTTCTCCAGTACAATATAATGAGAAGAGCACATTAAGAGAATAACAGATCTGATTTTGGAATGATGGCTAAACTCTGGAAGCTTCCATTTTCAAAAAGTAGGACAATAATACCGACTTAATAGCTAGTTTGTAAACTTGGTAGGAAGACCAACTCAGACAATATCATTCATTCATTTATTCATCATTTGAATGCCACTGTGCTGTCTTCCTCCAACTACCTGGGAGCCTGGCATGTAGAAAGTAATTTAGAAGTGCAAGTTCCTCTTTTCCTAGGCACACATTTTGCCTACTGGCCAGAATAACTTCTCCCACAATATGTTCCAACGAACACTTGTTAACAGAAAATACATTGCCTAAAAAGGGTTCCATCCTCGGCTCGGTTTGGTAAATATTGACTAATTTAGTACCTTCTTGTTTATTTCTAGTACAGTTAAGCATATTTCAGTCTCTAAAAATACCATTAATGGTTAAATGACAATGCTAGGGTGAAGGATATGTACATTTTAATTTTGATAAGGGAAAAAATTCCCACCAAGCACAATAGCACCTCCATAGCCGACCACCTCCCTACACTGGGCACCTCCTGAAACAGACCTAATTTTCACAGACCAGACATGCACCACAGGTAGGTATCAGCTCAATAGGCCTCATTCTTTATATTGATCACATCCATGTGTTGATCAATTTGTTACAGTCCCTTGGGTGGTCAACTTACAGAGCTTCTCCTACATACTATATATTTATTCAAATGCCACCAAAAGTGTATAAATATGGTCTTTACTGACAATATACATTAGGTTCTCTCTTCCTACCCTCTCACTTTTCAGATAAATAAAACCAAGTACCAGAGAGAGAATCATTCATGTAACATAGCTTACTAAATACATTCAAAGAAACCCAGCAGTGATTCTCTGAGGGCAGGTTTTTAAAGCTAGAAAAAGAGTTGGTGAAATTTAACTAAATACTAATGATCCGGCTCGATGCCTTAGCACAGTGGTGATGGTGCTGGCCTCACACACCGAGGCTGGCAGGTTCAAACCTGGCCCTGGCCAGCTAAACAATGACAACTGTAACAACAACAACAAAATGGTCAGGCATCTTGGTAGGCACTTGTAGTCCTAGCTACTTGGAAGGTTGAGGCAAGAGAATCACTTAAACACAAGAGTTTGAAGTTGCTGTGAGCTATGATGCCGCAGCACTCTACTGAGGGTGACAAAGTGAGACTCTGTCTCAAAATAAATAAATAAATAAATACTAATGATTCCAGATATTTATTTATATAATCTTTCCAGAAATTTTGTCAGATAGTGACTAATGCTATTTTTAACTTGGCCAAGCTGGCTCAGAGAAATTAAGACATTTGCTGGAGGTCAGGTGGGTACAAGTGGTGTTCTCGCCTCCTCTACCCTGGTCCACAGGAATCTGATAGGTTTTTTTGGTACACATGCTATTGAACTTCACGGCTAGTATAGGTACATGAGAATGGGGGCTCAGGTCACATTTCTTAATTTAAATGGTCAATTCTATTATATGTGGCAAATCATTTAAGAGAAACATTAACATTATCAGTCTATGGGGAACAGAGGTAACAAGAAAACTATTTCTTGGTCTTTATTCTATCTTATATATAATATGATCTCCTGTCTGTCAGAGAAAATGCAGCCAATTGATACAGCCAATATCTGTTCCAGAGGTGACTCCATTCCAGCAGGAGGGGACAATTCTAGAAGGGCAGAACACTGTTGGGGCCACCATTGTGTCCTACTTCCCTCCTCCTGAAAATTATCCTGGGTCCATCCATCTCTTTTTGCTTTTACCCCTCCCTGGGTGAAGGGCTCAACTACAACTTGAACTTTACCTTAGAATTGAAAACCTAAAATGTGACCTAAACACGTGAACCCTCATATTAATTTGAAATTAAAAATTTCAAAATTAAAAGAAAAATTTTGAAATTAAAAAAAAATTCCATAGTTTTACTTTTTCCAGGCACATTAGCTCAAAAATTCTTAAATAATTTGGAACTAGTAAACAAAACAAACAAACAAAAAACCACCAGAAATAAAATAGCTCCTAAAGCCCCTCCACTCGATTCCCAGGGAACTGATAGAGAATCACTCTCGCTAACACAGTTTCCAGGCCTGGTACTGCCCTGTTACACACGTACCAAGTAATGGATTTTCTACCGTTCTCCTTAGGACGATACTTCTGAGTCCAATTCTCTTGGTCAGAACACGTTTTACTCACCTTCTATCAGGGTTCTTTCTCTCCCTTTCGTTTTAGCATTCTGTCCTGTTCTTGGTGGTTCTGTCCTCTCCGCCAGGGTAAATAATCACATCCTCCTGCGTCTCTTCCTGGCACCCAGCTGCAGCTTCCCTTTGTGGTTCACTTTATCTTGTGTTTTCGTGGCTGGTGAACTTTATTTCACTTTTGTAGTAACACAGGCCCACCAATCCCTTTGCATATGTCCAAAACATATAAAAGACGATTTGGATTTGTCTGAGGAGCAGCTTAGAAGTAAAGCAATGCCATTCTTTAAATTATGGAAATAAAGAATTTTTTTTTTTTTTTAAAGGGAAATGAAAGGGGAGAACAAAAACCCCAGGCCTCTCTCTACTACTTCCAAATGCAAAACTGACTATAGTAAGTGCAGGTATGTTCTTTTCCAGAATGAACGTAGAGAAAAGCCTATTCCTCCAGGAAAGATTTGGAAATACTTTTTAGGCTTGCTGAGGTCTTGTGGAGAATTATGATTACAACAAACCTGGGAAATTATTGTTGCTACAGAATGCCTGTTAAAAGGTTTATTTTATGCCAAAGAGCTTAGCTGATTTGGAATTAAATCAAAAAGAGTCTTTGCGTCTCTGAGGTTGAGTAGTTCCTTGTTTTCTTTTGGCAAAGCCCAATGTGGTCTCCAGCTCTATCAGGCCCATTCCTGTGGGCATCATGTCACATTATGTTGTGAAAACAGACAAGTTGGCCATTTGGCTGTATTTGAGGATCGGAACTATTCTGTGACTACCATGGGATGCCCAGTGCAGTATTCTGGTAGTCACTTTTAAGTTCTAAGAAAATCTCATGCCTTTTTAAAAATTATTCTCCTTATTGTCAACACTCACTAAAGTATACAGAGAAACCCCAGATGCATTTTTTCTCTTTACATTTTCTAATGGACTTTTGACACTAAATACAGTGCAAAAAAAAAATTTAGATTTCTTATAAGACAATATTATCTCATTATATTTAGGTCAGTCTTTCAGAGACTGTTACCACTCGAATACTCAAAGTCCACCTGAATGCAGGACACATAGAGCCTAATGTGGAGAATAGTAAAATAAATCCTAAGAAGATTTAGGCACTCTGTGAATAGCCCTATATGAATCAAATGTACCATGTGGAACATTCCGGAATCTCTCTTTGGCCAATGTTATTATTCTATCATTTCTCTTTCTCCTTCTTCCTTCTCTTTCTTCTCCTCCCCTAGCTCCTCCTCCAGATCAGATGAGAATTTAATTTAAAACTATAGCTTTAAAACTTGCATGCAACTTATAAGGTACTTGTCTGTTTTCTTCATCTTGTCATCACTATTTAGACAAAAAAATAACAGACTACATCTAGGCAGTACTTCACCTTCAAAAGCAGAATTAAACATCGGAGTGATCAAACTAAAGCCATTGGTCCTGTCACAAATACAGGGCCCACAAAGGCACTTATTTATTTATTTATTTATTTATTTATTTATTTATTTATTTATTTATTTATTTTGCAGTTTTGGCAGAGGCCAGGCTTGAACCCACCACCTCTGTTATATGGGGCTGGTTCCCTACTCTTTGAGTCACAGGTGCCACTCCAAAGGCACTTTTTGTAGAAAATCAGATTCATGACTGAACAGTCCTTGATGAATTTATACCTAATATTATCACCTACCAATTAGAAGTAAATTTACCTTTGATAACTACTTGGTAGGGTAATCAAAAGGATCAATACAGTGATAAACAGAAAATATTTTAAAATTACTGAGTGCACCATGGTAAAATTCAGGGTGATTTTATGTTTGTAGATATAGAGTATTTTCTAAAGTTTTCTAATTTTGTAATGGGGAAAAAGTCACATACTCTAAACCAGAAAGTGAGATACAATTGCATTATTAATAGGATAACATTCTATACTAGATGGAAAAGTTGGGGAAGCAATTATTAATAAAATTAGAAAAAGACACCTGTACCCAAAAGCTTTATTTCATCACAATTCACAGTTGCAGAGATGTGAAATCAACCCAAGTGCCCATCAATACACGAGTAGATTAACAATATGTGGTATATGCATACCACATAATATTTTTCAGATATAGAATGAATGAATGTCTTGTGCAGCATTTGTTGCAAATTTGGATGAAACTAGAGACAATTATCTTAAATGAAACATCTCAAGAATGAAAAAACAAACAGCATGTATATACTCTACAATAAATTGAAACTAAATGATGGGCACACACATGCACAGAAGGAAGTCTTTGGAGATCCAACAGGGAGAAAGGGTTAGGAGGGGAGGGTCAAAACCTAGCCAATGGGTGTGGTAAACACTATTTGAGTGATGGGCACATTCATAGCCCTAAGTAAAGCATTACAAAAGCCATCTATGGAACAAAATCATTTGTCCCCCTTAATATTTTGAAATAAAATTAAATTTAAAAAAAGAGAAGGTAAGATATAAGGTGATCATGTTAGTAGGGAGAGGAACTCTGCATTTGCAGAGAAGGAGAAGAAATTCAACATGTGTGGAAACGTTCTCAGTTTTTGGAGTGAATAATTTAACTCTAAAATTACCTTATTTTCTTTTCAGAAGGATGGGTTTCCAATTAAGAAAATCATACAAAACTTCACATTTGATTACTATGACCTTATAAATACATCAAATAACAGATTCAGTTCCCCCTTTCTCGCAGGAGTTAATTTCAGGATTCAAAGAAAATAGAGCATGGGCCAAGGGCACAAAGCATTCTATCAGTGCATCTCGGTTTTCTCAGAGAAGATTCGGTTTTAGCCACTGCATAGTTGACGCCCATTTACCAGGAAGAAAATTATAGTTGGCTTAATTTGGATATTTTGGATTTGGATTTTCTCTTTCTTTTCTAATTTTTATTACTTTCTTCTTGTTTTGCTTTTGCTCACACAGAAGCAGCAGGATTGGCTCATGGTTGCTCCCTGCACTGCTCACAAACACAGTCACGTGGTAGCCCATGTTACCAATACTCCATTACGGAAAGCAGAGAGGCTGAGCAACTTTCTCCTTCCTGGCTTAGATTGCAAAAACAAAAATTTCCAACACTTTGCATCTCATAATTGGGTTTCAAATATTTCCCTGTCCTACAGCTATATTTAATAGTCGAATGTGTAGTTATCAAACTTAATTGTGTTTAATTCGAACGAAGTTGCAGAAGTGACATGCTTGTCGTTAATATTTTATCTAAAGATATTTTGTGCTTTCTTTCCAGAAAGTGTGTGTGTATATGTGTGTATGTATTTCTTTAAATTTTTTTTAATCAAGATACTGAATATGTATTCTGGAAATTATGAGGCATGCATTCTAATTATTATCACATAGTTATTCTTTCTCTTAGTAAATCAGAGCTCTAATTACAGGCAGAAAAAATACATTCAATATTGTGGAATATTTATGCAAAATACTACTCTTAGCACTTATCAGCTAAACTCTAATGTCTTGTAGAGCTTATACAGCAATTTTCAAAAGAATATTATCCAGTTTGGCCTTTCTTTTCTTGTTCAATATGTATAATGCCTGATGAGAGTACAATTTCATTTTCAAAAACTGTAACTCTGCTGGCAATTAGAATAATTCTACCATCTGCATTCTTTAAGAAAAAAAAAGTGTTACAAGTTTTATTCCATGAGCAATCACTTTTCTCTGAAACATCTCTGCCTTTTCTGGACAAGATACTCACAAATCTACTTAATCACAAACTTCATTTTGCTCTTGACAGTTAAGAATATTTCATGTTTTATCCAAAGAGAGAATTCATACAATTAATTTCTTCTATCTAATATGTTTGTAAGATGGAAAAATCCAAATAGCAATTCTCATTTCTAAATTATTTCATTGGAGCATTTCCCATTACCCTTCCCTACCAAAATATGACACATTGTATAGCTGCATATACAAGCTCTGTTGTTCAAGGAAGACCACTTACTTAATTGTGTACAGACCTTAGAAGGACCTAACACTATTACTAGATATTCTAACACGCAAATTTTTTAAGGCTGGGCGTGGTGGCTCATACCTGTAATCCTAGCACTCTGGGAGGCCGGGACGGGTGGATTGCTAGAGCTCACGAGTGCAAGACCAGCCTGAGCAAAAGTGAGACCCCGTCTCCACTAAAAGTAGAAAAACTGAGGTCAAATGATGGCTTGAGCCCAAAGTTGGAGGTTGATGTGAGCTATGACAAAATGGCGAAAGCTTAAGACTCTGGTCTTAAGAAAAAAAAACAACATTTTAAGTGTAGTTTCTGACTTCTAGAATATTCTTAGATAGCAATGAAGTAATACACTTTATTTTCCCCACACATATATGCAAACACACATGCACAAACACACACAGCATTTATAAACCTACATATTTTAGGCTGTGTTTACATATATGAACTATAAACATTTGTAACATGAGTGAGTTCAATAAGGGTAGAATAATGAAAGTGCTCCTTAATCATGTAAGGGCTAGTAAAAAATGCACTTGGTACCACTTTTTCTTTGACTTCATCCTTCAGTACTTAAGATTGAATTTATAACTTTAAAATCCCCTTATACCTTCCTCATCAAACACATGGGTTTTTAAAAACTATTGGCTAGCTAAAATTTAGCAATTACTTATAAAAACAAATTAAACAAGGGTCATAGTTTTTCATTTGAAGAAATTTATTTTCTGTAAATGTTGAGAAAAGACCCAGTTCAGATTATATCTAATCAAGTAGAAAGCCATTTAAGGGCAAGAGGTGAAGTTATAATTGCTCGGGGAGCAGGAATGTCGAGTTCTCCGGCTTTTGAAGATTTACATTCTAAGCTATGAGGCTGAGTTCACAATTTTGTTTTGGAGGAATATATAAACACCTGTTAGATGAGGCTTTCAACCTTTCTGAGGATCATATTAGAAATAAATTGAGGCTTAGAATGCAATTACAATATTAAGTCCCAAACCACTGCATCATTAGATATTGTTAGGAAAGACTGTCAGTTTTCTTTGCGGGCCCTGGGCCAATTTCTATAGGGGACTCAAAAAGTATGTATCCTCCATCCTGTTTGCAGGTAAATTTGCTGACAGGGCTTTTTTCCAGAGTCAATTTGTCAACATCAGAGACACTGGGTTACTTTCATTGATTAGTATGGTATGGGGTGACAGTGAATATCCTGGGGGCCCTGAAAAGCTACATAACAATAGCTATCTTTTGTATCTGAGTCTGCCTGGTCCCTAAGACACAGAGGCAGCCAAATCTTTAATGTCAGCAGCTGAGTAATTGTGTAGTATCTTCCAAGGGACTCTGAGAATTCAAGGACACTTTTTTAGCTGAACAGGTTTCTTTGTATTTATGAGAGCATTTGCAAAAAGTACTTTTACTAGAGAGGTTGCCTTCTCCTAGAAATTCATTCTCCCCAGCACTAACTGTATTGACCTCTGTCTTTCAGTTTCCCTATTTGTGAATGAATCAAATATAACTTCATTAAATACATATTACCAGAATAAAAATTATAACAATACCAAAGATGCCCTAAAAGCACTGATATTCTCAATTAAATTCCAAATATTTGCTGAATACCTGCTACTTACACACTATTCAATTTGCTGTCCTTTGGTCTAGATCTTCAAGAAAACCCAACAAGAACTGATGTGAAAAAAAAGACAAGAAATTCTCTGCTCTGGTAGCTCAAAATTCATAGGCTACCTTCAAGTGAAGCTTGATTCAGGGGCTCAAGATATATTAACAGCATAAATTGCCTTCTACATCTGAGCTCTGTCTTCTGCTACATTATTTTTGATCTTAGGCAGGCAGTCAGGTTGAGTCCAAGCTCATATTTCTCCTACCATTGCAATCCTAATAGAAGAGAGAAAAACCTTCTCTATCTCTAATTGAGATAAAAATGTCATGGCATTTGTTTGCTTTATTTATGCCACATGTGTATTCCTACATTAGGCATTGTACCCAAGGAATTTTCATTTGACCTATCCGAGTCTCTTCTTCATATCTGGACCAGAGGATAAAGTCAACTTCCACTGGACAGATATATTTAAGATTAAGGAAAGGATTAGTTACTCAGAAAAAAAAAAATAAGGTATTTAAAGTACTTTTTGACAAAGCTAGGGTAAATGGAAAGTAGGAAACGAAAGAGAGGTAACGTCCTCAAAAGAACATAAAGATTACAAAGCCAAAGACATCACAAGTTTAGGTTAGGTTTCCTAGGAGTGACACTATCAGGTTATAAGATATAAAGGAACTGACCACTGGGGGCTGGGAGCTCATGGACCTGTAACTAGAACTGGGATGAAGGATAAGAGTTGAATGATGCCCAAGTGTCCATCAATTCATGAATGGATCAACAAACTGTGGTATATGTATACCATGGAATACTATGCAGCCCTAAAGAAAGATGGAGACTTTACCTCCTTCATGTTTACATGGATGGAACTGGAAAATGTTCTCCTTAGCAAAGTATCACAAGAATGGAAGAAAAAGTATCCAATGTATACTTTCCTATTATGAAACTAATTTATAGTTCTCATATGAAAGCTATAATGTAATTATAGCCCAAGAATATGGAGAGGGGCGAGGGGAGAAGGGTGGATGGGTGGAGGGCGGGTGATTGGAAAGATCACCTCTATGGTTTGTCTGACAAGGGTACAAGTGAATCTTTCTAAAAGTAGAGTATAAATGTCTTAACATAATAACTAAGTATATGTCATAAAGTCTATGTTAACCAGTTTTGTGAAAATATTTCAAATTGTATATGAAAACAACACACTGTACCCCATGATTGCATTAATGTACACAGCTATCATTTAATCAAAAAAAAAAAGAGTTGAATGATGGAGCTGGAACATATTCTTCTTAATAAAGAAGTATCTCAAGAGTGGAAGAAAAACTATCCAATGTATGAAACCAGTTTATAATCACCCACACTTTCATAGAAAGATAAAACACAACTATAGCCCAGGATGAAGGAGGGAAGAAGAGGAGTGGAGGGGAGAGGTTGGAGGGAGGGAAGGTAAACGGTGGGACCACATCTATGGTGCATATTGCAAGGGTACATGTCAAGTCTATTAAGTGTACACTATAAATGTCTTAACACAATAACTAAGTAAGTGAGGTGAAGGCTATGTTAACCAGTTTGATGTAAGCATTCCAAATTGTATATAAAATCAGGTCATTGTACCCCATAAATGTATTAATGTATACAGTTATGATTTAATAAAAAGTAAAAATGGAAAAATAAGAGTTGACTGGGCAGTGGAGATGAAGGAACACATTTCACATGCAGAAAGCATTGACAAAACAAATCGCATTCCTTTGACTTAGCCTCATAGAAACATGCATTTTGGTATAATATCTGACAATTACGAGTTATATAAACCTGGACAAATTGCTTTCTTTTTTCTGAGCTCCAGTTCTATCATGTTAAAACGGAGATACTTCATACAGTTATGTGGGAACTATGTACACATAAGTGCTCTGAACACAGAGACTCCTTCTCCTGTGATCCCACAAGCCTGGCTGAAACCGTGTTTTTCATTTCTCAGGAGTCAAAGAAGATGTCCTGGGGAAGAAATCTTGAGGTCACCGTGGGCCTTGAAAAGGAAATAGATGTTGTTTATTCTATGTACACATGGGCAGCATGGAAAGACTGTTGAAGGAGAAAGTGATCTAATGGAATTGATAGTTTAGGAAAGCTTTCTGGCAATAAAAAATCTATTAAGAAGTGAACAAGAAAGACCCCGAACAAAGATGATTCTTTTTGGAAAACTCCACAATCAACGTTTTCAAATGTCTTTCATAAAAAATAGATTTTTCTCTTAAAGACTCTTCTGTTAAATGTATTTGGAATTTCTCAACGTCTATGAAATAGAATGAGATTAATCCTAGATTCTTACACAGTGAAGATAGCACAAAAAAGACCTTTTCTGGTGATGAGTGAGGAATCAAATGATTTTCACCTTCTGTTAGCAAAAGCTGGAATCTCTATAGTGGCACCTGTGAAAAGGGAACATAGAGAATGGGAAGTGACCACAAATAGGTTAGTTTATTCGGAATTTCCTGTAAATGGCATCATCTTTGCTTCCTTTCTGATGTGGGAGTAATTATAAAATGTATGGCTTGATGTTAGAAAAAAACAGTAGAACCTCTGTAAGTTGACCA
>CAUYQV010023038.1:0-10139 GCA_963574575.1 Galagoides demidoff | reverse complement strand
GCCGCACTGTCAGCACAAAACACAAAACAACACCAGCCCTTCACCCCTCCACCTCTCCCAAGGAGAACCTCAGGAATCAGAACTCTATAGGTACTAAACCTCCGGATCTCGGAGTGGATGGATGGGGACTGCTCAGAGTTCAATGTTGCGGGTGGGTAATATATACCGATTTATACAGTTTTACAGTTTTATGCCTGGCCGGAGGGTTCTGTGGCATGCCAGCAGGGGTAGGAGGTCCAGTTTTTAGGGGGTCTCTCCCTTGGGATAGAGTGGGAGGAAGTTTGAACTCTGCTCGCTTGTTTGCATGGAGTAAACTGTGAGCCCTTGTTGTGGGGGAGGGGACTCCCGTCCGCTTGGTGGTGGATTCTGTACCTTTTGGTTGTATTTTTGGTGTCACAGCTTGCCTCAGGAAGGTTGAAGTGTGCTCCTCAATCTTCTCTCTTGGCTCTGCTCCAAACCATCAGCTAATTAGCTAAACTTCTGTCCTTTCAGCCTCCTTCTGGACAGGAGCTTTTGTAAAAAGCTGGCTGCAGTCCACCATCTTGGCTCCCCAGAATCAGAAAACCTTCTTTTAGTGATTCTTTTTTTACAGATCAGATGAGCACAACTTCTCTTAGTTTCACTTTCTCTGAAAGTTTATTTCTCCTTCATCCCTAAATGATATTTTTACTAGATATAGAATTCCAGTCTAAGTTTTTTTTTTTTTAATTAAATACTTAATAACCAATTAATTACTTTTTTTCTGGTAGCTTTGAAAAGTTTTTCCCCGTCTTTAAATTCCAACAATTTTATTATAATTGGTGTGGATGCAGATTTCTTTGGGTTTATTCTGTTTGAAGTTTGATAAGTTTCTTGAATCTGTAGCTTTATGGGTTCCGCAATATTTGGAAAATGTTCAGTCAACTTTTTTTCAAATATGTTTCCTGCACTATACTTAGTTTCCTCTCCTGGTTTCATTTAGTATTGTCCCAAGATTTCTTTAGGCACTGAACACTTTTTTTCTAAATATTTTGCTTCATTGCTTAGATATGAATACCAAATCATTTTTAAAGAAAAACTATTTAAGACAGGAAAACTTATAAGGTTTGTATTTAATATTTTCTACGTATTCCAAAAATGCTCATATAACTTAATCATTGTAATTATTGCCATAAATAAAACCTTTGATAAATGTATTCTAATTTGCTCTAAGATAAATCTTTGTGGACATGCTGGTATTTCTAGACCCTAATATTAATAGAATTATTTAATCAGGATTAGAAAATCAAAACTTCCTTGGACCTATTGGATTATAGACCAGCCTAATACTAAATTGGTTTATGTCACATCTGGAAAAATTTAACATAATACTCATATTCTCAGTTTGCATAGTTAGACCAGCACTATGTTCCTGGTCCATTATGAACAGTTAAAGTTCTAGTGTTCCACAACATGGTAGGGTGTCTGTGGTTAACAATAATTTCTGTACATATTCAGATAATTAGGAGGGAGAGTATTGAATGTCCCCACTGGAGGGAAACGATAAATTTTCAAGGCAATAAATACATTAATTTCCCTGCTTTGATCATAATACATGGATGTATTGAAATATTTGCATGCATGTATTGAAATATTACTTTGTACCCCATATGTACAATCATTACAGATCATAAAAATAAACTAAAAATAATGCTACCAAAATACATGGATTTTTTAATGTTTTCAGACTTCCACTCTACTTTAATTTTCTAACTCTTTGTTTCCACTTCTTGATCATTTCTTTGTTACTGACCATACAAAACTCTTGGCAGCTTCCACACATATTCCTATTGCTGCCCCTTCCTTTTATTCTGTAATTCCAATCCCACTTTCATGTCCTGTTTTTACCCTTTTATAACCCTACTCTGGTTGCCCATATACTGAGCCCTCCTTCCATATCCTGTTTCCACCATCTTAATGCTCCCCATTATGAAAGGTAAAGACTCTTTAAATTCTCCAAGAGATGTCTATAATTATCTATTTTAATTTCCTTTATAATAAGTTAGGCACTCAAATTCCAAATTAGACTGAAAAACAGGCTCAGGATTATGATTAGTGAAAAGAGAGAATTAATAATAATTATTTACATTATGACTCCCAATCCAGCACTATTTTTTACCTAGCCTAAAGTACAGATCTATCATAGGAAAAAAGTTAAAATATTATTAATTTTTGGCATCCCATTTTTAGAGCTCCTTTTTCATTTTTAATATTTCTTTTCAATCTTTTATAATTATGGTAAGATTTATACAAATTTTAGGAGGAAATAATTTGAAGTCATAAAAGTGATATTCTCCTAAATGCATCTGGGAAAGCTAAGTTCAGGCAGTGATTTGATGATATCTAAAATAGAAAAGTATGATGGCTTCACAGTACCACTTTGCATTTTGATTTCATTAATATATATTTTATGTGCTAAGTTTTATTTATCAGTGATTGTAAATAATATTGATAAATGGAAAAACTAATTCTGTACCCCACTTCTTACTCCAAGCAAATGTAGTTGAAAAATATAATTCCCTGAGGTTATTGTGTTCTGCCCTTGATTCCTCCTCTCACTGATTCTCAACCTCCTTGCCCCTAAACTCCAAAACAAGTATATATATATATTTTGTATTTTATAATTTTTGTAAATTTTTGTTTTTTTCCTAAAGAAAGTGTTCATTTTGTAAGACTAATACCTTCTTTGTGGACCTAATCACCTTTGGCCTCTTCCTTTTCAAAATACCATTGCATCACACTTACAATTAATAATAATTGAAAGAAACAGTTATTGTCATATTGAATATTATGGTTGCTATGAATGCAAGAGATTATTTAAAAAAGAATAATCATATTTTTCACTTAAAATTATTATATGGCTAAATATGTCATTTTGTGTTGTTTTCCAGATGGAAGACATATCCCCAATGATAAAATTTATATTATGTATAGAACATCTGATTTCAGTGGTAATTCCAGAATATAAATATTAGAGCCATTCAATCTAATTAGACCGACCCCAGAAATGAATCCCTTGTCTTATAAAATTGTACTTATGTGCACACAATTTGTTTTATTTGTTTTTAACATTTTCCTGGCACTACTTTGTCTCTGTGGCTTGCCTTTCAGATGGCTACAGGATAGATTCCAATTTCTACTATTAACCCAGTGAAAGATTTCAACTGAGGTCACTGTGTTCCAGAATTTCTTAGTTAAGCCCACAATTTCCAAGTCCAATTGGTGATTATGAAGTAAACACCAGAAGCCCCAAAGACTCTTCAAATTAAGTATTACATGTTAGCACAATTCTACTTCATTTTCTCTTTGAATCTTCTCAGTCATTTGGGTGGTTTCACTTTTGAGTAGCAAATCATGTAAGAAGTAAATTTTTTGAATATGATAAGATTTTGATGTCATATGTTATATATTTCTTCCTCAGGGAACTAATAATATGCTATAGGCAATGTCTATACAAAATGGATATTCGTATACAGGACTTTTCATCATGGTAGGGCCATTGGTTAGATAAATGGTTGCTCAAATGGTTATCACTTTCCTGCCTCACAGTTATTAAATAAACCTGGAGTTCGACTGGCGTCATATTGGTTTGTGGGAACTGGTTTCACAGAATAAGTGTTTAGAAGATCAGTCCTGGAAAGGACATTGTCAACATTTTTAAACCATGGTTGGAATACTTTTTCTCCTTTTCACCATGTAATTTTAATCTTTTTTACTTTCAAAAATATTATCCTAGCTGTTAGACTTTAGAAAAGTTCTTCAATTCTTTCTTCCAAAATATTTTGAGTGCAATTTTATACATATTTATGTAAATTAAATTTGGCATTTGTAAATGAAATTATATTTTCATGTTAATAATTCCATTTTATTAATGGTAAAATTTTCCTCTTCTTGTAAGATCCCATGTATATGCATGATCAGCATTCCCATTTTTGGATCCCATTTCTGGGACATCATTTCTATTTGCTGCCCAGCAATTTGATAGTTATAACTTTATTTTGGGACTTATATTTAGTTTTCCTTAACCTGTCTTTCTCATAATAGAGACTTTGTAACTTTTCATTATCCTCCACATACATCATTCTAGTTTTGTCTTATTCATAGACTAAAAGCTTTGTGTGGTCCTCAGTAGGAGAAACCAGTGACTCACTTCTCAATTTAAGAAATCCACTATTGAAAGTTTTCTTGTCTTAATTCTAAATCATGCCTTCCAAACATGTTCATTAATTTTCAAATAATTTATTCACTATAGATCCTCTTATGCTCCAAATGAATACTTTCTAAATCAGAAAATTCAAAACTTGTATGGCATATTTTCACCCAGTATATTTATCCATAGTATATCAATGGCTTCCTCTGGCCTGAATTTATTGACTGTGGTAATTCTTATTTCATTAATATATTTAACATTTTTCATAAATAAAGTTTTAAGCATCTTTGTCATCAAAAATAATATACATTGAGTACCTAATAGAAAATAAAATACCAAAGGCTGTGCCAGGAGATGCCTCACATAGATTTCATATGTTCAAGAAAAAAGTGATATATTTTTATTCTGAAAATGAAGAATGAATGGGGTAAAAGAGTCACACAAAACATGTTTTTGATCTAAAAATTGAATAATTCTAATTTTATTCTTAGCACTCAGCCTCACTAGTCACTAGGGACTTTCATTAAATTTTAAACTGTGCCTAAACTTCCTAACCTATAATGAGGGCAGTGTGGGCTCTCCGACAAATGGAAGCTGCATCTTATTCCTTTTCTACTATACCACCTTGTTGCTATGAAGACATCTTCTTTCATATTTGTGACAAAACTTTTTTCCTTGCAAGTTAATGGTTTTGGGCGGCACCTGTGGCTCAAAGGAATAGGGTGCCGGCCCCATATACCGGAGGTGGTGGGTTCAAACTTTGCCAAAAATTGCCAAAAAAAAAAAAAGTTAATGGTTTCAACATTAGAGAATTTTAAAATATATTGTATTATTCTATATCTCTTAGGAATTACATTTAGTAAGAAAAACATGAAGCTTATATGTCATAGTTTTACAAGGCAATAAATTGACAGAATGTGGGAAAGTTATCCCCACATTTGTAGGTATGTAATTACTAACTCAAACCCTTCACCTAAGAATTGCTATATTTAGAAATTGTCTGAAATGTACAAGATTCTGCTAAGCAACAAATAAAAGATTACTTCTGAGTGAAAGATCATCCTTAGAATAGGTTACATATGTTACTTCTAGGAAAGAAAGGGTAAAAAAGCCCCATGGGAAGAACTTTATCCAGTATGTATTTACTCCGGGCATCATGTGTGAACATAAACTGATCCAGAAACATCTGGTTGTCATGGGGAGCACCTAAGAAAAGCTGTGTAGTTTTGAGCCCACTCTCTGAGATTCTGTTTCTGTAAGAACCAGAGTGGAGTATTTTAAGAGACACCCAGATAAACTGGATGCCCAACCTGTGGAAGAACCACTGACCTACATTCTAGTGTGGAGCAAAATTTTATAAGATCTCAAAATTATTCTAAGTTTCAAAGTCAGATTTTTGGGGATAAGTCAAAGGAATTAAATATAATCTCACAATCTGATTATTTAAAAGTCGTATTTTAAAATAGCCAAATCAATTTGCACCATCTTCAGATGAGCAAATGGAGTTGACTAATTTACCATACCACAACATTCACTAGTACCTGTAAATATCTAGTAAATAAATAGTATCTAAAAGTTGGTTTCATGGAGAATTATCTTTTTTTCTGAAAATACCCACATACATTTCTTATGGAGCATCAACAGTAATCAAGTAATTTCTTGGGACATGTGGTAAGAAGTGTAGCCTAACAATATCCATTCTTTCATTCATCCTCATTAACAAAACATAAATTTTTTGCCGTAGAGGGCTGTGAGCTCAACTAAATATTATTGTTCTTCCCTCTTTTGCTGGTAAAGGTGGACATATGATGAATTTTTCATCAGTGGGGGAGGACTGGAAAACTACAGACTTTCCGAAAAAAAAAATCCCTTGATTTTTCTGGTAAATAAAAACAGAGCCAGTTGGCATTAGCCTTCTTCCTGTCTTGAAATGGACACACAGTCTCAGCTGCAATAGCCTCGCTGTGCCGTAACCAAATTTCTGTCATCTAAACAGAAAGGTTACTGATATAAGGAATGTGGCTTCCTTCATCCCTCTTTCCTCAGCCAAGTTGATAGATGTTTATTGAACTGAATCAAGGCTTTTGAATTCAGAGAATGTGATTCTGGTTGTGTGGGCCTGAAATCTAGATAACAACCTCAGCACACTTATTTCCAATATTTAGAATTTTTCTTTTTCCCCAAAAGCAATAAGAAACAAGGACTAAGCAATTTTTTTTCAATAGGAACGGACTGACCTTTTCATAACTTACTTCTGCATCTTAAATTTTCACCCTTTCATATATCCAGGGATTTATGTGAGGGAAAAAAAATGAAAGAGAAAGAGAGAAGGAAACCAAGAAAAAAAAAAGAAAGAAAGAAAGAGAGAGGAAAAAAAAAAAAAAGGAAAGTAAAAACATCTGCCTAAGAAATGAATATCCCTTCATCAGAGTCTTAAAAAACATTACAATGAAGATTATACTTATCATATAATATCTAATATCATAATGCAATCACTATGATTCAATAGTATGATTTCTTGCCTGGGACCCTGGCTTTCCCTTTCTTTCTGAGGCTCCAATTAGCATCTACACACAATCTCTATACTTATTCAAGCATTCCAAAGGGACAATACTGCTGCTCCTGCTACTATTTATGGTTTTACAGTTTACACATTTCTTTTCCCATGTAGTCTTTTATCTACTTATGTCTTTCCAGGTAGATAGTAACAAGAAATCTCACCAGTCGAAAAGTAAGACTGGAATATTTACGTATTTGTAAATAAGAATTCTGAGATCTGAACTGGGCTTTATAGAAAACTTCAGAAAATAGTAATGGAAACTCACAATCAATGAACTTGTAAGGCTCTGTAATAACTAACCAATGAATAAGAAACACTGGACATTCCTGGAATGTCAAGTGGTCTGGATAAAAATTTTTGTATGACATGAACTTTTTTTGTCAAGCAAAGAGGAGAGTGAGCCCTTTGTTACATAGTAGGAGCAATGCCAACATCTTTGAGTGAATATGAGTAGTGTGTGTTGCAGAGTGTCTGTAATACATAAGAAAGCTGCGGCTTCAGTATTTTGAAGTTTCATTTGAGAAAAAGAAATTTAATAAAAGAAAGAAAACTAAAGAGTCATTGGAATGTCAACAAAACCAACTCATCCTTTTCTAATGGAAATTATGCTGCAGTGTGTTCTGATGAGTCAAATTCCAGTTATTTATGACACACTGCTTATTGTAGGGTTTTGATAATTTATTGACACTGCCTGAGAATTCTTCCAGCAAGAACTTTATTGAAATAAATAGCAATAAGAAAACTCCCCCCTGATTAAATCATACCCATTCCTGACATCAAAATACTGGCTTCCAAAAATTAAACTTGTAGCAGTACCATCTTGAAGCACTTACTTGTAGTCCTTAATCATCTTCCAAATCAGGTTTGATTTGATTTCTCTTTCCAAAAGAAAAACATTTCCACAAATTCACTTTAACTGAAGAATGGAAATGAAGATGATACTACTCTGTATTGTTTCTGTGAATAAGTGAATCGAGAAAAAGGAAAGTCTTCGGGATGGCAAAATAAGGCTGAGGCATGGTTTCTATTTCATCATTTTGGTAGTCAGAACCTCAAGGCAGAAACACTGATCTGATAATAGTTCTTTTACATTTTCCTTCTTCGAGGGCATATCTACTCAGGTACGAACAAACTGAATTCTCTGTTCCAGCACAGTATCTATGATAAAAAGCTGGTTTTAAAAAACGCTTTCTGCATATCAGCATCAACACAAAGTATTGCACATCTATTATGTAGTTTGATGATAAAACAACGGTGAGGCATCATTATATTTAATTCATAGATGAAGGAACTCGAGCCAGAGGGATAATAAAATAGTACATCATAAGGAACTTAAAGCCCAGTTTATTTTTATTTGGAAACTTGAGCTGCTTCCATGATGTTATAGTCCCAGTTTTTTCAACTATCCGTTGTCTATAAATCTATAATCTCAGCGGTCTGAAATTACCATGCCTGGGCAGAACGCCAGAGCCACCTGCCCCTCCCCAACCTCTTTCTTTTTTAATGCAAATGCGGTTGACCTGTGAACAAACAGATCTCAGGGGCACTGAAAACCTGCGTGGTTGAAAAGATGTGCATGATTTTCATTCTCGACAAAGTTAACTACTCATAGCCTACTATTAGCTGGAAAGCCTTACTGGTAGCATACATTGTTGATTAACACGTGTTTTAGATGTTATATACAAAGAATGCCAAAAAACTACATGTTTTAAGGAAGGAAAAAATGGTATAAGTCACATTTGCCTTCTGCAATTGCAAAAGCTGCTCCAAATGACTTTTATTCATCTTACAACTGTTATGCAGGGGGTTTTCCTTTTTAAAAATATGTATACTTTTTTAGCACTCTGTGTATTAGATGCTATATATTCTTACACTAAAGTAAGCTAGACCAAAGAAAATGTAAGGAAAAGAAAATGTAAGAAAAAAAATTCATGAGAGTAAGAAAAATGATTCCCTTCATTGGAACATGAAGAAGTGGATCATCTCATAGAGGTCTTCGTTCTTTCCTTCACCCTGAGGAGGCTACGGAGGGTGCGGGAGAGGAGGGGTGGGTGGTGCTGTTTGGGGGTGGCAGAGACAGAAGAAAACTCGGGCATAAGTAGAGCTACAGAGTTCAAACCCATCTGATTGGAGGGTCTGCTTTACAATTTAAACCTATTCACTGTGAATCCACTCAGAAAGCTGTGGGTTTGGGGAGAACTACTAAGAAGACAAGAGGGAAAAAGATTCCTCTGAATATTTCACCAATGGGTCATTTTCTGTAAGTTTTTCAAATGTTAACATCTGGCAAGAAGGATTACCACCTGTCCTAGTTTTCTTTTGTTGCTGTAACAAATTGCTACAAACTACCTGGTGTCAACACAAATTTATTCTCTTGTGGTTCTGGATATCAGAAATTCAAAGTTGGTCTCACTGACTATAAATCCTTGTCTCTGGGGCTTGTTCCTTTCTGGAATCTTTTCAGGACGATGTTCCCTTGCCTATTTCAGCTTCTGGAGGATCCAACATTTTTTAGATTGTAGTCTTCCCCCAGGCCCCCTGCCCCATCTTTAAAGTCAGAAATGGTGGACCATGTTCTTCTTATATCTCAGGATCTCACCACTATTACACTGAATTTTCTGTCTCCTGGTCTCATGATTGATTGCCTTTGGGATTATGGTTATATTGGACACACTGGGATAATCTCCCTATTGAAGGTCAAATGACTTTCACCTGAAGCATTAATTTCCTTTTACCACACTTATTTATTATATACCACAGTATATTCACTGGCTCCAGGACATAGGATGTAGTCATGTCTTAGGTACCATTATGCTGCCTGCGGCACAACCACTGTAACAATGACAATGGAAAGTCAAAAGTGTGGCATGAATAAATGGTGAAATCTGAACAAGACTTCAAATTGCTTATGTTTACTTTCTTTTTTACTTTTTGAAGGCAAACATGGAACAAAGTTCATTGAGGAAGAGAAAGAGAGGTTTATAGCGTAGGAGGAATATATGGGCTTACAAGCAGGGCAAGTTCACCATGGACAGTGAATGGGCCTCCATTGCCGGGGCAAGTAGGCAAAGAGACCAGGGTTATTACTGCAATTCTCTTTCCTCTACATCCACTTTCTGAACACTACACATTAATGGATAGCGCCACCAGGAGCATATGGACAATCACATGAATCCCTATAAGACTTGTGAATTTCAGAAATAAAGAAAGAAGTGCAGTTTTAATTCTGATATGTGAATATTGTGTGTCCTTAAACAAGACTGTGGATATTTCTGGATCTCAGATTCTTCACCTTCAAAATAATAGGTGTTTTTTTTTGTTTGTTTTTTGTTTTTTTTTGAGACAGAGCCTCAAGCTATCCCCCCGGGTAGAGTGCCATGGCATTACAGCTCATAGCAACCTCCAACTCCT